>BQKZ01001891.1:69727-81711 GCA_036244855.1 Temnopleurus reevesii | reverse complement strand
GGGGGGGGGGGGGGGGGGGGGGGATAGGGACGCCACAATTCAAGGACAGTCGAGGTCTCGGGTTATGGAATACTTGGTCCACTGTAACTGCAGTACCTCTTTATATACTTATATCATGTCTATATAGCTTTGATCAGTATAGTATTATGTTTAAAACATCCTTCGAGAATATTCGGAATGTAGCTAATAGAGTACAAAGAAGACGTGTTCATTTTCACTATCAACCAAATAATAATGACATTATGCATGCATGCTCAGACAATGACATATTCAAATTTCAGACACACATGTACTTCACTGGACACGCTTAATGAAAAAAAAAAGGTTTGCAATCACAGACTACCTCACTTTCGTCTCGCGTGCAGAACGTCTTGACACATGTTGTTCACGTTCAAAATCGTCCATATGTGCACGCGTCGAATTTGTGCGTAGCTACTATGACTGAGCTACACCCACCACCGCATAGCTATTTGGACCAAGGACTATATATAGTAGACAAACCCATTTTTGAAATCATTTCGCCGGCTGGATTACTCTTGAAGTGCGTGACCACCTGATATGCATTCATAATTTGAGCGTTTCGGCCTCAAGTTGAACATGTGACATAGCTATGATTGTTGAACACGAACTTGAAGGATGAGGCGTTCTCTCCACAACATCGTCCCCGGAGAAAGTGGGGGAAAGAGGATCGTTAGTATCGTTAGTCACTGATGGAGGCCGGGCCGTTGTTTGCCAAGCGGATGTAAATCGGCCGAAAAACCCCTAAAGTTGGATATTCGCTCCAGGTGTTTAACCATGGATAGTAAAAAGAACGGAAAAATGGTAAGTACCGGTACACTCGATTGTGTCCAGATATTCGTGAATGGATTATATAATTATACCAAAAGTCAAGACGAGTCCACCACAACTCAAGGGCAAAGTGATAATTTTGAAACAGGAGCAAAATAAATTGATGAGCAGAACAGGCAAAACAAAAATATTAATAAAAAATACAGAAATTGAAGAAAATCGGACGAGTATTATTAATGTTATGAATTTTTAATTATTGAAAAAAAGGGGCAAATAAGTCAACATTTTCAGACATGTTGCCAATTTGATCACGTCATGTGTCGACTCCTTAGGGCCTACCATCGTTTTTTTGCTAACATATTCCAAGCTAATTCATCATTTCTACAGATAGACAGAAAGTTTGTAATAATGTAAACTTGCAAATTTATGAAAATATTATTTAATTACAGTTCTGAGCAAATCATATATGGGGGGGGGGGAGTGACATTTTATAACATGATAATTATGATTATAATTAAGGGTCGATTGTGCACCCAATGACGTCATTGGTTGCCAATTTGTTTAAATATAAACTGTCAGAACTTGGTTGTCCGATTTTTCTCAAACATTCATCAAACTTTTCTGCTTCTGTATTATTTTACGGTAGGCTAGATTTTTTTTTTATTTTCAAAAACATTTTTCTTCAATATTTCTTGAATGATTAACAGCGAAGCCAAATGACATGATATTTTTAAAGCATCATTCTATTATTATATCCTATCTTTTTCATTTGTTTAACTGATATTTCCAAGTTGACATTTTTACCCAAACTTATGTTATTATAAATGACCACAATTATATATTCTGCATAGAGATGGAGTACCGATAGACCGTTATTTTAACTGTTCATTGAAGAAAATGTTTCAAAGGTAACATATATGGCGGTGTTATGGGTTTAATTTCCCGATTGATAAATGCATCCTCATTATGCTGCACTGAACACATGTGACTGTTACTGGGAACCAGTCAAAGAAACTCCTTGAAATCAGAGATCCGCCAATAAGGCAGCCATACTCTAATAAGGATGTTAAAGCCCAAGTACAGTTTTGGTAAAAGCGAATAGTTTTATCGCCAGATTTTGTCTTCAAATCTATATAATATGAAAGATAGTATCATAAACATATTGCACAAAAGATTGTGCGAAAAATGAACGAGTTTGTGAAAAGCTATAACCTAAAATGTGCAATTTTTTTAGTGTGGTGCTTCACCACATTAATTCAATATTTTCTTTCTTGATAAAGGACAACTTCCCATGCTCAGAATTGGATGGAAATTTTAGTATGTAATTGTTGTGTATATCTCTATATCATTCTATTGTCAAATCTCGGAAATAACTTTGTATATGCCCGATAACAAGCTAAATAATGCTATAAGTATAACCAAGATAGGGCCCTAAATATAATTTAACGGTCAAATTAAAATTTTCAAAAGAATCAGTTCGTGAAAAATATGCTCTGGTCTCAAACTGTGTATAAGAATTACATGTCATGATGAACATCCCCAAAATTCACATTTCTTCATCTTTGCCAAAACTGTACTTGGGCTTAATGCTCTCTAGCAAGCCTAAAGCAAGCTTTCTGGTTGCCAAGAACAACCTTTGTGTTTGAGGTATGCATAAAATGTGCATCTATTAGTAAACCGGCCTATTTCGAAAGGTCTGCCACATAAATATCTTGCTTTGATTAAAAGCAGAACAATCAGACGAACTGATCAAAAATAATTGAAGCAAATCGGACAGTGAATAAGAAAGTTATGAATACTTCAATTTTATAACTCAACATTTGTTTGTCACGCAAGTTGGCAACGTTGTGTCACGTGATATGATGTTGTTCACGCACTTCTCTATAAGCAGTGTATAATATTCTATTGTTTTTAAAAATCCCACTTTTCAGTGCTTAAAACAATAATTATGATAAGTTTACTGACATGAAGTGCATGAACAACGTCACGTGTTACGACGTATGGCGTACAGTGTTGAATCATATAAGTGAAATAATCATAACTTTCTTATTTCTTGTCGGATTTACTTCAAGCTTCTTTTTTTTTTAATTTCTTGATCTGACTTTTTTTTGCTTTTTATCAAATAAGCAAGATTTTTCTGGCGCAGACCAAGTCTTTGATTTAACCCAATATTACTGTGGATTGTAAATGCACACATGTCATGCATGTGTTTGCGTGTGTGTAGTAAAGGTCTTCGGTATTGGGGAATTAACGCATCAGGAAGGCATGTCCGGAAGTGAAATGTTATTAAAAGGAGAGTCTACCCCAAAGTAATATTTCTTCAACAGGAGCAGAAAAATTAGATGGACAGAGCAAAAAAAAAAAAGTTTTGGGGAATTTGGACAACTAATGAGAAAGTTATGAATGTTTCTATATTTAGACAAATTGGTTACTGATGATGTCATAGATGCACAACTGACTATTAATCACATTTATATCAATGTCATAAAATGTTAGCCTACCTTTTCCCAAATAAAGGTGATTTCCTCAAAAATGTAACCATAGGATATCTTTATGATAGATATGTAGCTCCACTATCTGCGTGTTTGCATTCATACATACTTTGTATCCTTATTGTAAAAATGATGAATTTTGCAACATAAATTCATACAAAATTATGGTTAGTTAGTTGTGCACCCATGATGTCATCAAATTGGCAACATCTCTGAAAATTTTCCACTGATTTTTTGAAATCTTTAAGAATTCATAACTTTTTTATTACTTGTCCGATTTTCTTCAATTTTTTTGTTCTGCTCACCATTTTTGTTCTGCTTCTGCTAAAATGTATTGTCTTTTGGGTAGATAAATATCAACCAATCATGTTTTTGGTAGACCTGCAAGTGTGCGTGTACCATCATAAACCAAGGAGTTTTGAAAAGAATGGAGTCACACCTCAGATTCAGGAATGTGAAACACCTGGTCAAATTCAAAAGGTGAACAATGCACGAACTGATCCTTTGATACCGCAAAATACGACTGGAGTGATTTTAAGATATTTTGAGGTAAAGATACACATGAGGTACAAATGTGCAGTTGTGTTTAATAGTGAGTTTTATTACTTAATCTCAAATTGCAAGTCTAGCTATGCATTATTTATCAAAATAAAGCTACGAACTGTAATTGACATGGATTTATTTAAGCTACACCTGTAAAGTTTGAACTATGTTCCGACTTCTTCCGATCGTTTTTTTTTTTTCATGTTTATATAAAATGTTCAAATATTGCCTTATCAATACCCTTGCTGCCCCAAAACCCATGAGTGTCCATTGATAGAAAATATTGTTTTAATTCTTGCATTTTATGATCGTTGCTGCTACCAAATGTCATTGAGTGTATGTGCATATTCATTTGTGCTACTAGTTCAGCGAAAACATGGGGAAATGTAATTGCCATCACATTATAGAACATTCGTTTTTGTTAACGTACAATGGCTATTCTAGCGAAGGGTTCTGTGATTGTTCTCCCTCATGACATGCCTGATTAAGCATTTTAGGAAGCGCATATTTGTCAGCATATTTTGTCATTCTCCAAGCCGCGGGCTGTTATTCCATGTGTAAAACTTTCCTTGATTAAACATTTTAATATTTCCTTGTTGGGTAATATTGTTTCATCGCAAATGCTACGTCAATAGTTAATAATGTACATAAACTAAGCTGTGAAAATGTTAGGCTTCAAAATCAACGTAACGTTTTATAAGGCAAAAAGGGTAAAATTACAAATATGACCTATACATAGTGATACATGTAGCCAATACAGAGGTACGCTTTATTAAATATTCATAGATATCTTGAGAGAGTCTGTATAGTTTCCTTCTTGTTTGTATTCTTTGTTGTTTTTCACCAATCTGAATGTAATAACATAGGTCGGACAGCTTCATTTGATAATTTTTTTTAAATAACAAAATCTTAATGTGTGACAATGTCTTTAATTGTGCCTCGATGTATGCAGAAACATCTATTAATAAAATTGATGTAAGAACAAACTTTTATTCTTTATTTTCTCTTGTACATATCAAAATAAAAACATAGGGCACCAACGAAATAATTAACGATAAGAGGCTTAGTCATTATCCCCTCAGGAAATTAAATGGCCCCACCTTTAAAATATAATACGTATCACTTTAATGAGTGATATAACCATAAATCTGAGAGAATAATTGCGTCTCTTTCGCGCAGGATCTTCACAGAGGTTCTACGACCTTCTTCACTGTGTGCAGAAGAGACAAAGGTCTGGGACAAAGTAAACAACCTCCATTCAAGCATAAACAACTGTTTGATGGACACAAAAGAAATTTCCATCCTTCTTATTCTGTGGTAGAAAAATGTTGAGCAAGAGTCGCACCTGGAACTTTCTTTTGTGATCACGAAGCCATATTGTGAATGCTTGAATGGAGGTTGTTTACTTTGTCTCAGTCCTTTGTCCCTTCTGCTCACAATGCTTCTTTCTATAGGAGAAGAAAGTGATACTCCAAAAATAAAAACCCATTAATTTTTTTTCTCGATCTAGCAAATATGCTCATGAGAGTGACGTATAGGAGCTTTTGGGTGCGGCGTTAGCTAGGGGAGAAAATGTATAGCCAACCTAAAGGCCTGGTCACACCGGTCGAGCGATGCTGGAGCGGACCTGGAGCGGTGACAAAAATTCATCACCGGAGTCGTAACCGTTCACCACCGTTTAACATAAGTTGGCATCCGCTAAAGCACCGCTGGATCAGCTCTCCAGCTTTCATGGTCCCTCGTTCCTCTCCAAAATGCCAAAATTTTGAGCCGCACAAAAGATTGCGAGCGGTACGGAGAGGGCATTTTTCCGCTCTGGCAAAGTTCACAACCGCTAAAACACCGCCCTGGCATCGCTAGACGCATGTTCGTGGCCGCTTCGATCCGCTAGGTCAACGCAGAAATCTTGAACGCTGTACTACCGCTACTGAACGGAAGGGAATGGGGGCTTCATTGATATCCTTACGTTTATGGGATGGTTATGACCTATTTAGGTTCTAATTGGTTCAGCAATACAATTCCAATGAAAAAAAAACAATGAAAAACAGAATGTCAAAAAACAAGAAAACACATAAGAAATAAAATAAAAAATAAAAACATTACAAATTTGTCGGGATGACATTCATTTAGTCTTTTAAGTGGATTTGTAAAGAATTTTATTATGAATGTTCACACAAAAATAGTTTTTCAGGACTTGTACTTTGTGAACTACAGTATAAAGTGTCATTTTATTCATGAATTAGCATAATTAATTTTGATTTTTCTTAAATTTGACTGTGCAAATTTTGGCGGCCTTATTCAGGTGAGAGTTGGTTTAGTGCGCTCAATAGTAAACCCATTCAGGACAGGAATCATTTTACAAAAAAATAAAATTCTTACTCCTTCTCTAAATTGGCAACACAAAACTGTTTGATTATCTTTTTAAAATATTTCTATGAAATGTAATATTATAAATGAAATTGAGTCTTCGTCACCGAAAAGCGTGTTCAGACCTAAGGATTTTTTAATGCTTCGTATGTTGCCAAGTTAAGGATTTGTGACAATTTCGGCGGTTATTTTCATTACAAAAATTTTTTGTGACAAACGGCATACATCATGTACAGTGGCAGGATAGTAACGGTTATATTTTGTGTAGAATTCTTTTCCCTTTCTTCTCATGCATCTGGAATATTTTTCAGAGCCCTACATCAAAAGTGTAGTGGTCCTGACTCTCGCCTTTCAACTAGAGGGTCGTAGGTTCGAATCCTACCCATGGCGTCAATTTCCTTCAGCAAGAAATTCATCCACATTGTGCTTCACTCAACCCAGGTGAGGTGAATGGGTACCTGGCAGGAATATTTATTCTTTGAAATGCCAAGTGCGCCGTGAATGGCTGCCGGGCTAAAGCCAGGGTAATAATAATGTAAAGCGCCTTGAGCACTCAGCAGAGTGGACACGTGCGTTATAAAAATTTCATCTATCATTATCATTATCATCAAACCACAAAATGTGTTCTATCGTCTATCCTGAAAGGGTTTAAACAATGTGATATGCAAGTTGAGATGAAATATCAAATGTAGAATGAAATAAGGATAATACTCAACATTTATATAGCGCTTATTACAAAGTGTTTCTCAGCACTCTGTATTATCACCCGGCTATAGCAAAGCTACTATTTGACGTCTTCTGCATTCAAAGAATTTATGCCTACTGGTGGGTACCACCTGGGTCGAGTACAGCTCAATGGGGAAAAAATTCTTGCAGAAGGAAATCAACGTCGTGGATGGGATTCGAACCTACGACTCTCGGGTTGAAAGGCGAGAGTCCGGACCACTACACCATGACAACTCGAGAAATTGAAATAAACTTCTTTGAATGTTATGAATTATTAATTGTTATGAATTGTTCATTATTAATACAAACATGTTTGTAAAATCAGTATTTTCAAAATGAAAGTGTCATCGTTCACTGAACACGATGATTAATCAAAATTGTTATGATATCTCATTTGATATGGATCAAGGAAGTAAACAAATTCGATTTGTTGAAAACAATGAAATAATGAATCAGAAAACGAAAATATGATATTTGAAGTTAAGGTTGATTAATCATGCAAGAAAGGAAAGCACTCTAAACATCATTAAAAACAAATCACCGGGTTGTTCATTTCAAAAGAATTGTCTACCCCCAATTTTGTTTGTGTTACTGGAACAGAACAAATTGATGAAAAGAATAAAAACAATTTGAACAAAATCGGGCAAGTGATAACAAGAATTATGCATTTTGAAATATAAAAAAAATGAATGATCAAATCGGTCAAAATTTTCAGACATGTAACCAATTTTGTTTGTATTTATTATGCAATACTCTACAGAAAGACACAAAGTTTGTAAGAATGTAAAACATATCTATCATGCAAATATCCTATATTTGAATTTTGAAGAAATTATATTTTCGGGGGAAAAGTAATATAACATTGAAATAAATGTAATAAATGGTTAGTTGTGCACCTAATGACCTATGACATCAGCAGTTGCCAATTTGTCTGAATATTTAAACTTACTTTATAACTCTTCTTGTAAATGCTCTGATTTTTCTCAAACATTTTTTGTTCTGTTCATTTGTTTTTTCTGGTCCTTTACATGTATGTGTACTTAATTGCACGGCCAAATGATCTCAAAACAGGTTTAAATGTATGTGAAGACATGTTTAGAACTATATATAATTTTGCTAATTTAGCAAGTTTGAAATTTAAAAGTGTGAAAAAATGAAAGAGACATTTACTATCAAATCAAAACGAGTAAAAATGAATATCAGCGCTCTGAAACAATATTATACATGGCCTTTGGTCAGCTAACATAATAAGGCTTTCTTGGCCCTGTTCCCCGCAGGGGTTTATCCGCGCTGTACAAGTGTATGACCACACAATTACATATTTTTAAGTCACGGAGAATCCCAGCAGGGAGGTGGCAAACTCTGACATCGCTTTTTAATTTATTTTTTTTTTAAATTTTTCAATATGATAGTCTAGGGGTACTAAACAAAAATCTTGTGGGTGCCACTTTAGCACCCTTGGGGATATTTTTATTGGCATTTTAATCCGTTTTAACCTATAAATGAATATTGTTGCTTAATATAAAAAACGTCCAATCACATATTGTATCTGCATCTGCATCCATGTATTTATAAACAAAGTTATTTTATTCCTTTTTGCGTGAAAAGGTTGAACAAGTTTTTTTATGCCTCCGCCACCGTAAGGTGGTGCCGGAGGCATTATGTTTCCGGGTTGTCCGTCCGTCCGTGCGTCCGTGCGTCCGTCCGTGCGTCCGTCCGGACCTTGTTACCGCGATAAGTTCAGAACCGCTGGACGGATTTTGACCAAACTTGGTTCAAGTATGTATAATCATGTGAGGATGAATTGATTAGATTTTGGGTTTAGTGGGTCAAAGGTCAAAGGTCACAGGGCCAAAAACTTGTTAAAAATCACCCAAAATAGCTTGTTACCGCAATAAGAAATGATATACAGATTTTGACCAAACATGTCTCAAATATGTATAAGCATGTGAGGATGAATTGATTAGATTTAGGATTCAATGGGTCAAAGGTCAAAGGTCACAGGGCCAAACACTTGTTAAAAATCACCCAAAATGGCTTGTTACCGCAATAAGTTCAGAACTGATGTACAGATTTTGATCAAACTTGGCTCAAGTATGTATAAGCATTTGAGGATTAACTGATTAGATTTTGGGTTCAGTGGGTCAAAGGTCAAAGGTCACAGGGCAAAAGAAAATTGTAAAAATCACCCAAAATAGCTTGTTACCGCAATAAGTTCAGAACTGCTCCACAGATTTTGACCAAACATGTCTCAAATATGTATAAGCATGTGAGGATGAACTGATTAGATTTAGGGTGCACGGAGTCAAAGGTCGCAGCCCTTATACAAAAATAAGCTAGTCAGAAGATGGTTACAAGCTAGTCGCAATCTTAATAAGCTTGTTCTCTGTAAAATAAGCGTACGTGCGACCATCTAGCTGCCGCCTTAAAACTCGCTTAAGGCATAATAACCACCTTGCAACTAGCTTGTTACTCAGGCAGACAAGCGAGTGACAAGCTTGTATAAAGTTTAAGTTAGTAATGAACACGCTAATTTTCAAACTAGCTAGTTTACAAGCGTGCAACGAAACAAGCTCCTTCAACTAGCTAGTGCCATCTATTGTCACGGAAATAAGTTAGCAAGCAAGATAGTTCACAATCATGTCGTACAATCTTAAAGTCAAAACAAGCTTGTTGACATTATTAACCTTGCCTGACAATTAAGCTTGTGCCATGGTGACAAAAATAAGTTAGTTTGCACAAGCGAGTAAGATGGTTAACAATCGTCAAATCAAAACAAGCTTGTTGACATAAAACCTAGCTTGATGTCTGACTAGATGGTGAGAAAAATAAGTTAGTTTGGAATCAAGCTAGTTTGATTGCACTCTTATATCTGTCAAAACTTTTCAAATAAGTAAAATGAGTGATCTTTATAGTGAGGATGATCATTTAGTTTGTGGAGTAGCTCTCAGAAGTCTAAAGCTGGCAATGGGGGATGCATAATTATGAATTTAAATTAAGGTGATCGAAATGCAAATAATTGATAATATTCACTCAAATTAATAGTATCAATACAAGCATATCATAGATTAAGCTAGTTTTTAGATCTGGCCAAACAAGCTTGTAATTCATTCAAGTTAGTTAGAATACAAGCTTGTCATAATTTAAGCTAGTTTCCAGTAACCTAATTTGCATAATATTAATATGCACAAAACACAAATCAATTGAATTTACCCAAAATAATAATGATTTTAGTAGTTGAATTCATTGTGTTATATTACTTCAATATCAAGAAATGTAATTAATTATTTAACAATTATTACAGTTCATTAAATAAGTTAATTAATATATTCACTAACTAACTATGAAAAGTAAAACTTTCCCTTATGTAAGGTATAAATGCACACAGTCTCTACAACCGTCACAACTACCATTAAACTTTCTTGGAAGACGGCAAGCTTGTAAGACGGCAAGCTTGTAAGATGGCAAGCTTGTAAGACGTCAAGCTAGTCGTAGTACGAGCTTGTATAGATGACAAGCTAGTTGCTGTACAAGCTTGTAAAACAAGCTAGTTACTTTACAAGCTTGTAAGATGATATAAGGTAGTATATGTACAAGCTTGTAGGATGATAAGCTTGTTGCTGTACAAGCTTGTTTTCGAGCTGGTTTTGTTCCAAATATGCAAATTAGTAATAGCTAGTTCCAAATAATAGCTTGTTCCAAATATGCAAATTAGTAATAATAGCTAGTAAATAAGATTGTTGGAAGCTTGTGGCCAAGCTAGTTTTCAAGATTGCCGCAAGCTAGTTTGACAAGCGTGCAACTCATTTGCATATTTGGAACGAAACAAGCTTGTCTGCTAGCTAGTCAAACAAGCTTGTACAAAATGTATGAAAATTTGTATAAGGGAGTGCCCAAAATTTGTAAAAAGTTTTTTTTTTTTTTTTTTTTTTTATATATCTGATGGCATGGAACAAGCCGTACATATCTTTCTGATTACGTGATGGCGGAGGCATAAATTTCTACCGTGCGCGGTCGAGGATTCATCTACTTTAAAAATCTTTCCATCTGATGTTTCTGTATATTTCTGGCCCAAACCAAATCTTTAAGATATTGCGGTGCCAAACCATTTGATATAGCATGCATTGCTTAGAAGAAGAATCTACGCCTGAATTTGATTATTTTTTAACAGGAACAGATAAATTTGGTGAAGAAAAAGAAGTCGGACAAGTAATGAAAAAAGTTATAAATTTGAGAAATTGGGCAAATCATTTCAGAGAGGTTGCCAATTTGATGGGGTTGTATAACTACATTTGCACACATTACAGGTATGCCTACAACTTGTTGTGTACCTCAAATATGTCAAAAGAACAACCTCTATGAAGTATTTTTGGTCGAGTGTAGTCCAGAATATTTAATTCAAATAAAAATCTATTTTATCATAATCTTCAAACCAACGGTATCGCGATACTCCAAGCGCATTACCACATACACACACAACCATGTAAGAGCACGTACAGTATGCACTTCAATACACTGCCACACTATGTGGAACAAGCACTGAGAGATACTCTTGCGCTATTGGTCAACGAGCGGTCAACGGCCGTTTTGAATTTTGAATGCACGGTGTAATAATTGGCCGGCTGCGAAATTCAAGTATTATTAAGATAACTTTAAATACATCTAATATAGCCATCTTCGAGCTTACTTGATTGGCGATAGATTATGGTCATTTATACCTTTTATCGTAACATTAAATTCTTGGAATGTCAGATTTTAGCTCGCAAAAGTAGTATTCTATCTTTAACCATCATTTTGATGATATTCATGGTGCAAATCCTACAGAAAGATATAAATTTTGTGTTCATGTTAAAATTCAAAAAGGGAAATCACATATCTATCATGAAGATACCCTCGAGTTATAGTTTTAAGGAAATATTTTTGCATACTATACAATAATTTGTGAATTATGCACTTATGACGTCATCAGTTGTCCGATTTTCTCAAGTCTTTTCTTTTTCTGTTCTGCTAATTTTGCTGTTCAGATATTTTTTTTGGATAGACTCTTCTGTTAACCCAAACTAGGCC
>BQKZ01001891.1:57318-69101 GCA_036244855.1 Temnopleurus reevesii | reverse complement strand
GGCGATAGCGCGATCGACGGCCGAGAACAGAAGGGGGCCTGGGCCCCCCCCCCCCCCCGCTATAAGAACTCCCGAAATTGCCTGGCCTAGTTAGGGTTAAAGGATCCTCAACTATCACTCTAATGACATTGCTTTTGTATTGGTTTCTACATTATTTAATTTTAAGAAAACCAAACTTGATGCCTAATTTACGATCATCGTAGGATGAACGTAAATTTTAATCGCATGATCCCCCTAAGGTGGTATTCGACGATCGTACGATTTTCGTACGGATTCATGGTCTCTGAGCAGCCTCTCTGATGTTGTTCACCGGAGGTTTTTTTCTTCAAATCTTATGTGTGAATCCAGTCGATGGCATTGTACGATCAGCACAGATTCATTGTACTATGCGCCAACCATTCCTTGGTAGTGCACAATGCCTATTTCAAAAGGCGAACAAAAAGTTTCGTAAACAACTCAGAAGATCGTGCGGCATCTGCACGATGACCGCACAACTATTGCAGGACTTCTGTACAATGACCCTGCGCAAATTGCATTGGCTATAATCCTAAACATTTCTGACAATTGCTGTATGTAAAACTTTGTGCTAATTAAAATCCTAGTGACATCGGATATCATTCCTCGTAAATATGTGATGCAGAGTAGGAACTACGATATCGGTATTGTGTATGAAAATTAAAAAGGAATATGTACAATACATCTGGATAGTTTGGCAAGACGCCCAATTATTACAAACACCGTTGAATATTGTTTTGTGTATTGTGTATTGTATTTGGTTTACTTTTTCTTATTTTTCTTTTTCTAGTTCGTTTTGATTTGCTTGTGTTTCTTTGTCAGGTTTCTTTTTCTTTGTTTTGATACTTTCTAACGATCTGTCACAATTGTTTTGATCATTTATGTAAGCAATTTTTAAAAATGATATTGATGATAATCCAAAATTAGACTTGGTATTCATGAATTTATTTCATTTGGTTTGATTTTGAATCCATTAGAGGCCTACCAATCAGGGAGACCTTGCGATTTAAGTGACAATATCAGTTTACGGCCCTCCTGGATCATAGACCGAATGTTAATTCTCGTGATCGACAATAAGAGAAAATTAATAACCACAGATGGCGCTATGCAGTTTTTACTATTCCTGTAACTTTTGGTCACGGACATTTGTGCATTTGCGTTCCACTTTGCCCTGTATTAGATCGAAAAATCGCAATTGTTTCACACTTTTATTCAATCATTTCCTGAGAGTAAATATTACTACACTCTGGTGTTTTTTTAATGCAGAAGCAAGTACCTTCGAAGAAAAATACGCAATTTTCCGAAAAAATCGTATCAACGATGTCCCTTAAGTTACAAAGAACCGATCGTAGACTACTAATCTATCAACGATATGATCATTGTAAATGTTAACTATGCATTTAGAAAGAAAAGAGATTATTCTTATCTATTCATGTTTGCTAAAATTGTTTATTTGATTTTCCTCCTTTTCCCCAGGCAACTGGCGACATTATAGATCGTAAGTATGATTTTTATTCATTAGTTTATCTGTTATTTGTACGCGGGTGGAGGGGGGGGGGGCGCTGTCTGCCGCTGTTGGTACCGGGGGGGGGGCATTTCGTGAAAATTAGTCAGTGTGACAACAGCGGATTTTCCGACAGTTGCTCTAACAACAGTCAGCGGCAGTGGTTTTAAGCCAATCAGAATCAAGGAATTCACTGGATTTGTCTCGATCCTCTGACTAATTTTGTTACTGACAAAGTTTCCATGAAATGGCCTCCTGATCTTGATTTTTGTTTGCTGTTGTTCTACATCAGAACATGGCTTTCAATAAACCTGCTTCTGATGTGGAAAAGCGAAATTGAGAAAAGCAGAGGAATTTATCATATTAACTATGTTAATAATCGATCCGGAAAATCTCGGACAGTCCTAGTAGGCCTAATGACCTCAATATCACTGAAAGACTCGTGATTTCGAAATGCTATGTAACTTACATATATTGTCAGGAATTCCGCACAAATCAAATTATCATTGATAGACAATTAATCATTTACGATACAGACTTTTTATAATGGTATATTATACATACACATCTTTGAAATTAAAACGCGTGGAACTAACTCAATATGTTAGTCCATACATATTCAACATCGCATATGATTTATTACGTCCCCTTGTTATTTTTCCTGAAATTCTCTCTTCTCTACTGAGTCTCCTGTATTTACTCTACACATTTGTCATAGTTGCGCCTTGAGCATTTATTTGAAAAGTGGATTTGGCGCCATATATATATATATACATGTATATATATTAGACATAGACAATGTTCACAACGACTTGCTACTCAGAGTTTCACGAATAACTATCATCAGGCGAGTGATTTTAAATTGATCAAGTGTAAATGAAAGAAAAAATGAATGAAAACAGCAAAATTAACTCTACAAGAACGGCCAATACACTTGATCAATTTAAAATCACTTGCCTGATGATCGTTATTCGTGAAACAGTGAAACTCGGAGTAGCAAGTCGTTATGAACATTGTCTATGTCTAATGATAAATAATTTGCTCTGTTTCCAAGCATTGAGCACTCTGTGCAGGAATTGACAATATTTTAGTATATATATATATATATATATATATTGTTATTATTACTATAGGTTGTAAATAGGAATTGGTTTTTCCAGAATGTAATTTATTATTTTAGTTTGTTAAATGTCAATGTTTGTGAAAAGATCTCTTTCGATCCACAGCCTACTTGACGGTGACCATCATAAGGTTAAAGTATACAAATATCAAAAGAATATTATTCAGATGACAATGAAAGTTACGAGCTGGCGAACCAATTCTTTAAGCCCCGGTCACATAGGGCCTCGGAAGCAACACGATTCACCCCGACTATTTGTTCTGAGGCAGTTTACTGTGAATTAACAAAGCGTCGTGTTGAATCGTGTTGCTTCCGGGCCTCATGTGACAGGGACCTTAGCAAACAAATGTTCAATGTCGAATGTCTGAGCTTGGATTTGTTCTCCGTGTGTCGATCGTGTGCTTCTCACTCTTTAGGCCCAAGTCACATGGAAGACCGGAAGCAACACGATTCAACACGACTCTTTGTTAGTTCACAGTTAGCTGCCTGCAAACAAAAGAGTTGTGCTTGATTTTGATGCTTCCGGGCTTCAATGTGATCTGATGGGGCCTTCATGCCCCGGTCACATAAGGCCCCGGAAACAACACAATTCAACAGACTCTTTCTTAGTTCACAGTTAACTGCGAATTAATAAAGAGTCGTGTTGAATCGTGTTGCTTCCGGGCCTCTGTGTGACCGGGGCGTTAGGCCTAATTCACATAGAAGCCCAGATCACGATTCAACACGACTCACAGTTATCTGCCTCCGAAGAAAGAATCGCGTTCGAACGTGATGCTTCAGGGGGGTGTTTCATCAAGATTTGTCGCAGAGACAATTAGTCAGCACTGACAAATTCCTTGATTGTGATTGGATGAAAAGCACTATCGCTGACAGTTGCTATGGGAACTGTCGGAAAATGACTGCTTGTCTCTGCGACAAATCTTGATGAAACACGTACCCCCAGGGCTTCAATGGGGCCTTAACTAGTAAGATGAAACTAATTTTGGTTAATTTTATATACCTATGCCACATAAAAATTATACTTTTTGACTCCAATACACTTCAATGTTCTCAGCTCAACCGAATTTGCCCATGCTTACAATGTACATTATGCTTCAATCGAGGGCTATGTTTTGCGGAGAATATTGGAAAATTACATTCAACTTCGCTATTGCACAAATTCATGTCAAAAATTTTTGTCCGCCTCTCCCAAGTACGGCCGGGAAAGTTAAAGGAGGACTCCGGACCAAAAATCTCTTGCTCTGATTCAAAGCGCAAAAATCAGACAAACAGATGAAAAAAAGTTTGAGCGAAAACAGACAACAAATAAAAAAGTTATGAATATTTGAAAAATATCTTAAGATTTTCAAAATAGTTATATTTTTGGCCAATTTGTAACTACAGGTCACGTGACATAACGTGTTGATGACGTAGGTTCGTCACTTCTCTAGATTGAGTGTATTATCTCTTTGTTTTTTAATGTTCTGTTTAAATGCCATCGGGCGCAAAAATAGTTCCCTTTCTCAAGGAATTCATCTCGTTGAATATATATTCTTGATTATACCTTCTGAAATATTGTTTACGAACAAAAGATAACAAAATTATATAAATAAATATGATTTTAATAAACCATATGTTTAATAAGAAATATGTATTTTGTGTTATAATTATGCTTGCACGGAAGCAAACTAATGTTTACTACTGTAAATTATGGTAAAGGAATGCTCTTTGGATTTACAATAACCAAAATGATACAAAAAAAGAAAATATGATTTGAAAAACAATAACATACATGATAAATTGTACAAAAACAATATAATATAAAAGAAAATGATTATTGACAAATTATTTTTTCATATTAGCAACATTGAAATCGATGGAACAAAATACGTCATTAAATTAGTGTTGAAAATATTCAAATTCTCTTAATTAGAGCAATTCTTTATATGAATAAATCTTCTCCTTATTTATTGTTTATTAAAATCATATGTATTCCATAATTTATCATTTCATCTTTCATATAAAACTTATTTTAATACATATATTTCTTGAACATAATTGCTTGATATGTGTTGAACATTATCCATCAACAAAATTTTCTCTAAAGTTAAAAAAGACGGATTAAAAAGCAATGATATATAATAAGCCCATTGTAGAGAAGTGACGCACCTACGTCATCACTATTTGATGTCACGTGATGCAAAGTTGCCAATTTGCTTAAATTATAACTATTTAAATTATTTTTAAAAACCCTTCAAAAATTCATAACTTTCTTATTTATTGTCCGATTTTGCTCAAACTTTTTTTGATATGTTCGTCTAATTTTTGCGCTTTTAATCAAACCAAGTTATTTTTGGCCCGGAGTAACTGTTTAACTTTCCTGGTTGTCTTGATTTACTTCTGTGATTTATACAGTTTAATTATGTATTAATTTTGATAAAAATAATCCCTACATTGATACACAAAATCGCCAAGAATACACAAATTAGAGCTCGTATATGTATCTGAAAATTGTATTAGGATGAGCTCAGATGATGAAAGATGTAAAGTAAATCATGAATGGATCGTGATGAACAAGCGGAGATTGAATAGAATTTCTTGGAGGTGCAGATGTAATGAACAATTGTAGTGCCGATTGGTGAATAAATTTTTGATTTTCTTGTTTTTCCGATATATTTTGTAATTTCAGATGAATTTGGAATATCCGTACCACCACTGGTAGTTTACCTGAAGGGCATCCTGAGAGAATATAGCGATGGCCAGATCATAAAGGTAACAAACTAGATCATGTAAAATCAGATAAACAGAGCAAGAAATCTTGAGAAAAATCATTCAGCTAATAGGAAAGTTATGAATGTTTGAATAATTAGATCGTTTCGACAAATTGACAATCAATGACGTCATATGTCCACAACTGATCATTCATTATATTCATATGTTATGAAATGTTTCTTTTTCTAAATATTATGATTTACTCAAAACTTTAGTTATGGGATATAGGGGGCTCAATGATTAAACTAGACTTTGAGGTCATTGGGGTCAAATGTCAAGGTCATAATTTCAGGTCATTGCATGATCAAAGGTCAAACATATTCTAACCCCAAGCACATATTAATCGGGAGATTCTCCCGCAAAGACCACTACCAAATGGGAGACTTCTGCGAATTGTGCGATATATAATAGCAATGAGATTTTGTGGCTGGAGGAAATGTAAAAGCTCTCTTGAATTTACATTCGAACTTGTGACAAGAAAAAAAATTGAGTGAAATTTAATGATATGGATTCATAAGCTCAAGCTCTCTTGAATTTACATTTGAACTTGTGATAAGAAAAAAAATTGAGTGAAATTTATTTATATAGAGTCATAAATTTCCTCAAAATAGTGATTGAGATGGAGAAAAACGGGATAACTATTTTGCAAAGCCGGAAAAAATTCAAAGCAGAAGCTCAAGAGACTCTGTGAAAATGGACTCAATGCTGGAGAGTCGGATCCCCCAAAGTCTTCAGAGGGCATATATGCCTACAGAGCTCTAAACTAAACATATCCATGCGAGTGATTCGTCCGTGTTTCGGAACCAAATGGTATTGTTGCATGAAGATAGGAATAACACGTTTCAATAGATTTTTAACTCATTTCTGCAACAATACCCTCTGGCTCCCATCACTTCTTGAAAAGACAGACAAATTGGCATCATTTATAACGTGATATCTCTTTCATAACCTCAATAATGCAAAACAACAAAATTAATAACATTTGGGGTTTCCCAAGTCATAAAGCTGGTCGGTCGGAATGTTTGTATTTATTTATTTGTTAAGGTCAGGTCATTTTTAGTGGAGGGCAAATATTTTTTCAGAAATTGAAATTTGAAAGAAAAAAAACAGCCCTCATTTCTAAGAAAAGATTAAAATTACAAATGGAATATTTACGGACCAGTCAAACCATTCAATAGTCTATATTGGTTTATTCGTCAAATGGAAAATAAAATTGTAGTATTTACATTGAAGTCATGCACGGTGGTGTTATAATCTTTCAATGAACCTTTGACCTTTGACCATTGTTCCTTTCCAGGAGATAGTTCAGAACGCCGAGGATGCAGGTGCGGACACCGTTAAGTTCCTCTACGATGTACGTCATTACGGCACCAATACCTTGTACAAGGATTCCCTGGCATCACACCAGGGGCCCGCCCTCTATTCATTCAACAACGCCAAGTTTAAGGACGCAGACTGGAAAGGCATCCAGAAGCCGGCTCGTAGCAACAAGAAGGAGGACCCGCTCAAAGTTGGACGCTTCGGCATTGGATTTAATTCAGTCTACCATATCACAGGTGAGAGCGACCACAAGGGCCCCATGGTCAAGCCTTTTTTAAATCGAAAAGGGCCACTCTCTTTAAATAAAGCGACAAATATGTCAGCAGTGTATTTTCTGTTTGGCATAAATGAGAATCAAAGCAGTGCAGATTTCATCTTGTCTGCAGAGTAAAATAGGGACACACCGGCCAAGCGGAGCTGTAGCGGTCCTTCAGCCTAGTCTGCAAGTACAGACCCTAAGCTTTCTGTGTGAGCATGATACAGAGTATGCAACCTTTCACTACATTGTACGTGACACATTTCATTGTTTTGCCTTACCCTAGGCTGTAGGAAGGAATATTGCGGTGTGTGATGTAGTCACACAATGCATACCCTGTATCACGCTCTGCATAAGCACACACCGAAACACTAGGGTCTCTCCTTTCAGACTAAATCCCTACCGCTAAAGGACCGCTACAGCTCCTTTCGGCCGGTGTGATCACACCTTAAACTACAAGTTGGAATTGATTGACAGAAGCTAGTCAAAATCATTGTTTGCACATCTTGTCAGAAATGCATACTTTGCACGAAAATCAAACAAGTTCATTATTGTCTATTCTATAGAAATGCTTAACCCATTCGGGAAAGGTATTATTTTTAATTTGCAACAAATCTAATCACTATTCCTTTCCTGAATTGTCAGCACTAAAACATTTAATTCTCATTTCAAAATCTCATTTTAAAATTCGCATTTTAAAATAGTTGTTTATTTAACCCTAATCCGATTGGGATATTTCAATCACTTTAGTTTGAGGGGGGGGGGGCTTATTTGGCCCCCCTTCTGATTTTGCCTTTGATCGCCCGATCGCGTCGAAAATTGGCATATACATAGTCTGTGATGTAAACTGCGATAATGCATCATCATTTCTGTCAAACACTTTGTCAATAAATGTTAATTTATACGTAAAAAAACAATAGATATAAAAAAATTATCAATCATTAAATAAAGCTCCAAACATCCTCCTCTTCTGTCTAGACACTTTTAGTAATTTTCTAGATATGTTGGCATGATAAAATTTGGTTTCAAAATTAATTTCTTATGTATTCTATTGTTTCTATTAATTTCTTATGCATTTCTATGTTTTTCAACCTCATTTCTATTGCATTTTCAATGGAAATTGTTGGTGACATCACAAGAGTCATATAAAGTATATTTTTAATCATTTCAGCTAATGGATGGAAAAATAGAGCAGGATTTATGAATTTTTACTGAATACACAATTTATATTGACTTTGTACATGAAATCACATTTTTTAACCATTTTCGGCTCGAAAAATATTTTTCTAATGCTCGTAGCGCCGGAACTGCATACCAGGTCATCACAAATATGGTCTCAAAAGTTGCATAAGACTTGAATCAAAAAAGTCACAAAAAATTATGAAGTGAGCTTGTCGTGTTTCAGACTTATTGCGAAAAATGTGGGGGGGGGGACCTGAAAAGACCCCCACGGGATTAGAGTTAAGTTCTATCATTTTTTTTACACTGAATTCATTAGAATAATTAGTTATGAATGATTCAATTATATGTGCAATCTGGACAGGAGTTCTCATACTTATAGGCACAATTATATCATTCAAAAGAAAGTCAACCCCCCTGATATTATCTTGCTCTCATTAAAGGGGAACTACACTCAGACATTAAATTGCTATCATTAAATAAAGAAAAATAAGATGAACAAACTGTGAAAATTTGAGCAAAATCGGATAATCCATTCAAAAGTTATGAATTTTCAAAGTTTTGATTGACACCCCTCATGGGCTTCTTACATTGGCAAATGTACATGCACAAAATGGCTGCCAACATGGAGAACTCTCCATTTGCTTTGTACACAAAATTTCACATTTTCCTCTTTTTCTAGAAAAGTAGACAAAATTTTGTTTCTTTGGTTAGATATATTATAGCCAAATCAATTCTGCAAGCATTCCAGAAAGAATGGTGTCGATTCCTCATTTGAAATGTGATATTGATCTATTTTCAGTAAATTTATATACCAAGTGAATGAGGAGTTCTCCATGTGTGACATCACAGATTATGCTAATTAGCTATACGCATGCCAATTCAAGGATGCACAGCACAGGTGGAAATGATAACTTTGAAAATTCATAACTTTTGAACGGATTATCCGATTTTGCTCAAATTTTCATAGTTTGTTCATCTGATTTTTCTTCATTTATTGGAAATACATTATTGTATATAGGTGTAATTCCCCTTTAAATAAAAAAAACTTAAAATTTTAGCAAAATGGGACGAAAGTTACAAATTGTCAAAAGTCAAAGAGATATGTCAATTCCTGCCGCTGATGGGGTCCCGTACGATCGGATACAATTTAGGAATTTGTGACGTCATGTTGAACAACTTGTCATTCATACTGTATACAAAATTTAACATTCCATTCTTCTTTTCCGAGAAGTCAACAAAATGATGGTTTTCCGCCGGAGTATCTTATTCCTTGTATCAATTCTGCTTTTTTTTTTTTAGAAGAATCATGTTTAACACTTATTCTAAAATATATATTACCTATTAATTTTGTGCACAAAGTGAACTAAGAGTTGTCTGACATGACGTCACAGATTCTGTTGATGTTGCTGGATTGTCCGATTTTGCTCAAATTTTTGTTCATCTGTTTTTACTTCATTCGGTTAGAACATGATAATTTCAGGGGGTGGTTCCCCTCTAAGCTTGAATTTTGTCTGATTTTTATAAACATTATACACTACTTAAACGAGTATGGGATCACATTTTCAACTCTTTCACTTCTCTATGGGCTCACTTTTGAAGATCTGTCGTGGAGCAAAATATATCATGCAACAAATTAAACCCCTCAATGAGAAAATAATTGCAGTTGCTTCTGGGATATTTCCGGAAATATAAACCCTTGTACAAAAATTCATATAAACATTTGATAGTGGTCCATACCTTTTTTGAGTAGTGTATATATTTAAGTGCTCATATTAATCCATTCAGCTTGAATTAAAGATTTGCTTTTAATTGTGTGATTTTTATTCAGATCTACCAAGCATCATGAGTGACAGAGGGTTGGGATTCATTGATCCCTTGGAGTATCATTTCTATGAGCACCGTAAATCCAGGGCTGGTCGCTTCTTCCATCTTGGATCCAAAAATGACATTTTCTCAAAATATGAAGACCAGTTTGAGCCGTATCACAACATCTTCCCAGGTGTAGAAGGAGGAATAGCTACTGGGGAGTTCGATGGCACACTCTTTCGATTCCCGCTTCGGTCCACCCCCAGTGAGCTGAGTGATAAAACATACAACGATGAGGACAAGATAGACGATCTGCTTGATGCCTTTCAGGTGGATGCGGATGTTGTGATGCTGTTCCTACGAAAGTTACATAAGATTGAAGTTTTGAAGCGTCCTCAAGGTCAGCAAGACCCACTAATTGTCATGCAGGTCGAACGAAAGCTGGATGAAGATGAATCGAGAAACCAAAGTGAATTTACATCACGTCTAGAAGCATACTGCTCTGTAGACAATACGTCCCGTGGGTCAATAGAGAAGACAAATAGTGTCACATTTACTACCGAGTCACAGGGCACATCAAGGTCTCAACGCTGGATTGTCAGTCATCTAATTGCCGGTGATGGCATGTCTCAAGAACTTGCAGTATTGGCTCAGCAACAGAATCATCTTCCATGGGGTGCTGTAGCTATCCCCATACATTCTTCCAAGCCCTACGATGATGAAGAAGAGGTCATCAATATTGGTAGATTGTTCTGCTTTCTTCCTCTGCCACCTGGTGAAGAGAGTTCAACGGGTTTACCTGTACATGTCCATGGATTCTTTGGTGTCAACAGTGACCGTCGGGGAATCAAGTGGCCTTGCCCGGACCAAACTGATGCTCCAGCGCAATGGAACAAACTACTTGCCAGCGAAGTCATTCCCATGGCCTACATCAATGCTGTTAAGCATGCCATCAGTCTACACACATCTCAGCAGAGTCTGAGTGTAGAATGCATATATCATGCATGGCCAGATCACGAAGCGGTCAAGAGCAACTGGAAGGTTCTTCTTGAGCCATTCTACAATGAGTTCTTCAAGGAAGCCGTCATACACAGTGAGAAAAAAGGATGGCTGAAGGTTGCAGATGTGCACTTTGATGAATTGACAGTTGGAGAAGAAATGAAGAAGGCAATTCTCAAGTGCTTTGACCTCAAAGGCATTGCTCATGCAAGTGTACCCAATGTATGCAAACAGGCCATCCAGAAGTTCTACATGGACCACACGTCCTGTGTGTCTCCAGCTACCCTTTGTCGCTGCCTTCGTGAAGATCCTTCCATTCTGGGAAAACTTGATGCTGATGAAAAGCTGCTGATCCTTGAATACATCCTGCAAGACGATGCTAACCAAGACCTTGAAGGACTGTGTCTTCTGCCTCTTGATGATGGCAGTTTCGAGCGTTTCTCAAGTTCTGGAAAGACGATTTACTTACCAACGGCTTGGTTCCATCGACAGCTTGTTCCTGGATGTCATCAGAAGTTCATCAGGACATTACAGAATGAACATCCTCTCCATCTGCTTCTCTCCAGCATGGGTAATATGCCACCACCTTTCTCTTATTTGTTTAGCCCTTAAGCTGCTCTGTATACTTCACTCCCTGTAGCAAGTTTATTTTGTGCGGCTCCTTGGAGCGGTTTTTAAAACTCTTTAATCCTTTTCACCTCTATAAATTGTTTTCTGCTTATCTTATGAAAAAATAGCCTGCTAATACCTAAGCAGGATGTGAGAACAATACAAAAGCTCGAGAGTTAATCTATAGGGTATACACAATAGTAGTACACAAAGGGTGTTAT
>BQKZ01001891.1:25143-57079 GCA_036244855.1 Temnopleurus reevesii | reverse complement strand
TTTTTTCTGTTCAATATTTATATCTTCATAATCTTCAGAATATTCTCCTTCGAGTGATACCAGATTCAGTGATTGAATGATATATTTTACCGTTTTATATTTGCTCAGAAATAAGGTGCGTGCCTTTATAGACTTCCATCATATATCACTTAAGTACATAAAATGAAACCAAAAGAACCTTGTCTCATATGATATGGAGTACTAGTTAAGGATTTAGAAACAAATAAACGTTTCGTTCATGATCGATGCACAGATACTAATCCCAAGTGTGGCTCTGCGAATGGCTTCTTGAATGCATGCACGTTCTTTGTGTTTACGTCCCTATATCTTAAACATGTGAGCTATATATGCCTCATACAAATAGTTTTTTTTTTTTTTTTTTTTTATCATGAAAAACGCTGAATTTGTAAAGTTCAACATTTAAAAAACTAACCATGTTCTTAATGTCATGGCATGGTTAAGGGGGTTGGTTTGTGTATACTACTGAGTAGCAAATTATTATTTTGGGTTTCAGATACCTTTTAGGCTTAAGGGCAAAAGCAGGGGGTATACATTGCCCCTGTCTTCCCCGAAAATGCCCCTGGCAAAATTCTCAATCAAAATTGGGAGTGTTCTACAGCTTTGAAAAAGATTGGAGTACATTAATCAGGTGTTCTTTAACTGATTTTTAACTGTTGAAACACCGCCCAGATATCGACAAAAATGATAACTCCCCCTTATGCTATTGTTTATCAGAGTTTGTTTATTCTTTATTTTAAGTGTGAAAGATTCAAGCCAAATGATAAGCTACCATTTTAATCAAAGACTCTCTATACGAACTATAATCATCTAAAATCGATTGTAATGCATGTGCTCCTTTGAATATCTTGGAAGCTAACAAAATCTGTGGAAGAACATACAACTAATATGAAATGAAATAAGGTAAATATAGATCTGCATTCTCAAAATGCTTTGAATTGAGTCACCTATTTTCTTTCCATGCACTGACCTTGTCGAGACTTATCCAGAGACATATTCTTGAAGAACCATTTCTATAATGGGTTATAGACAGGTTGCTTCTGTTTTAGTCTACAATATATGAAGTTCATTTGCTAAAGCAGCTCAATTTGTTCTGAATCTTAGCAAAAGTAGCTATTCAAGGTTAATAGCTTGCACCAGACAGAAACTAACAATATATATATATATTTTTTTAATTTTGTTTGTTCTCTCAGATGGGTTCTATCAGCTGAAGTCATTGACCCTTGATGCAGTAGTTCTTCTCCTGCGGACCATGGAAAAATCATGGATAGATGACCAAGGAACCTGGTCTCAAATGGAGAATGGTCCTTCCCTCAACACCTGGCTTCAAACCATCTGGTCAATGCTTTACATAGAGAGTGTAAGTGACTTAAAGCTTTTCGAAGGCATCTTTCTTGTTCCATGGTTGGGCAAAAGTGGTAAAGAACAGACGCTTCTTCCACTGAGTCCTAAGTCTAGGTTCATGCAGAAATTATCCAAGGCGTCCGAAGGCACTCTCTTGATAGAAAATGATCTTGAAATGATACTTCCAAAGCTTGGAGTGACTGTCACAAATTGTCCATCTTACATCATCAACCACCCGGCTGTCCTGCGTGATGAGTACATCAATTAGCCTACATCAGAGGGTTTAGTTCAATGCATGTTGTTAACAGAGGATGAACTCTTTATTCAACAAATCTCTTCCTTATCCTCTGTAGATAGAGATGTCCTTGTATATTATCTTTCTCAAGCAAACCTATCCCGCAATGGAAAGAATTTGCTGAGACGTTTGCCACTATTTGAACGAGTTTCTGGTACTGGAAGTTTATCCGAACTTGTCAGCGCAGAACGATGCAATGGGTACTTCGAATGCAGCAAGGAAGATGTTCCTCATCCTTTGAAGTTGCAAGAGCCCCTGATTGATGGAAGTACTAAGTACAAAATTCTGCTACAAAAGCTAGACGTTCGTCTATTTTCAAAATACCAACTGATGATTGATGTCTTGGAGGAAATCAGTGAGGGACATTTGTATTGTCTAGAAGAGAAACAGGCTGTGTTACATTGGATGAGTGAACGGTGGGATGACATCCGTATTCATTGCAAATCTCACCTTGATATCCTTCGTCATGTGAAGTTTGTCCTAACGTCAAAGTCATTGTTGTCACCGAAAGAACTTCTTGATCCAGGAGATCAATTGCTATCTCTTCTATTTCAATCTCAGGGATTATTTCCAGTGGCACCTTATGATTTGGACCGTTTCCTAGCAATGTTTCGAGACTTGGGTATGCGTGGACAAAGCCTGGTTACCTCAGTTGAGTTGATATACACCATTGGGTCTATTGAAGAATCACAAAGCACTGAGAAGGCATATGCTCTACTTCAGCTTCTTAAATTGAACCCATTGCTTCTTCAAAGTTCTGTCATTGATTGCATGAAGCGAACAAGATGCATTCCATGCATACATTCTCGACCAGAGTATTATCCTTCAGCTATCAAGTGGTATGGGGAGTCTTCATCTCCACTGTCAATTCCCAATGCAGTTCTGATGGAAACCAAGCAAGCTTCACTCAGATGCGGTGCTTCCAAATGTTTTGTTTCCCTAGATGATGAGAGGAATTTCTCAGGGGTATTCAAGAAGATTGGAATGATCTACCCTTCTATCATACTTTCTGACATCATGTCACAACTTGAACATTGTGTGACATATACGGAAGGAAGGAATGGCCAAGACGTGAGTGATATAATACAAATGGTTAAGGAAATCTACTTGTTTCTAAGGGATGAATCCAGTCAGAACCTGAATGCTAAGAACGTCATCTTGACACAAGCACCGAATTGTATATGGAATGGAAATGGTTTCATGGCACCTAGCAAAATGTGCATCAGCAAGCTTCCCTTCGATTTGGCTCCCTATATGGCATCGATTCCCAGGAACATGGATCAGTTTGCAGATCTGTTTGAAAGTCTAGGTGTATAAAAGAGAATGGAGAGAAATCCAGAGGCACTCGTAGAAATATTGCATCAGGTGAAGAAGAAGTGTGATGATCAAGAAGCTGATATAACATTCAAACGAAGTCAGCGCCAACTTGTACTGCAGATTCTACAACACCTTCAAGTGCACTGTGCATCAGAGCTACCACCAAACATCCAAGGACGATTACTTGTTCCCTCTCACAATGAGGAGTGTCGTTTGGTTCCAGTTGATGAATGCGCATACATTGACAGAGAATGGATGAAACAAAGCACAGAGGATGAATCACTGGATGATGGGGAAGATTTCATTTTAATCCATTCTGATATCTCGATGGAGCTTGCAAGGTTTCTACAGGTGCGACCTGTCAGTCGACTTCTTCTGGATCCACAAGAGTTTGACGGTTTCACAGGAGCTGGTCAGAATGAATTCCTAACGACAAGGCTACGGAACATTCTTGAAAACAACTACGCAGACAGTTCTATCGTCAAAGAGATGATTCAGAATGCAGAAGACGCAGGGGCTGAAGAAGTGCGTTTTCTCATTGACATGAGAACAAATGAGAATTCATCTCGTAGATTGTTTGATCCTGGAATGAAATCTTGTCAAGGTCCAGCACTCTGGGTCTACAATGATGCTGTTTTCACCGAGGACGACTTTGCGAACATTCTTCGTCTTGGGGGACGCACCAAAGAAAAGGACACCAAGAAGATTGGAAAGTTCGGAACTGGCTTTAACTCGGTGTACCACATCACAGATGTTCCTAGTTTTGTCAGTCGGGAGTACATGCAGATCTTTGATCCTCATACCACACACCTTGGGAATGTTCTGCGCAACAAGAGTCAGCCAGGTGTTCGACTCAAGCTGAACAGCACCAAACAGCTCAGGAGATTCCCAGACCAGTTCCAGCCATACGATGGAGTGTTTGGGCTTGACTTTACCAGCGAAACTGAGTCATTTCACTACTCTGGTACAGTCTTCAGACTTCCTCTCCGTTCAAAGGAAGCTGCACAGAAGAGCGACATATGCAAGGAAAGCTACGATGGGAAGAAATTGATCAACTTGATGGAACAGATATGGGAATCATCTCCGAACCTTTTGATGTTTACCAAACAAATAGCAAAGGTTTCTGTATTCTACCTTTCAGAACATTCCATCAATGCTGTAGATGCTGAGGAGCTATTCAGTGTAGTGAAAACTGTTGATTCGACCAGGAAGATAGATAAAGGTATTGATGTGTCTACTGAGTCTGCCAGATGTAAAATGACTCCACTGGGAAAGAAAGTGTTGTCTCAGCCAAACAAGTCTGTTAACGGACATTTAACAACTGTAAAGGTAACATGCAATACTTCGAAACGTGCAGCAGTACTTGCACAAAGTTCTGAAGGAAAAGAGTGTGGACTATCTTCAGAAGGCTCAATAGCATTCCCCTTCCGTTCCTCGCAGAAATCTCCTGCAAAGAACAAGATGTTCTGCTTTCTTCCTCTTGCAATTCCTAGCAACCTTCCGGTACATATCAATGGGTCTTTTGCCGTGAAAGAGGATAGACGAAGTCTATGTGTCCCAGATCCCAGCTCTAAATTGATATCTGAGAAATGGAACCACATACTCCTTTCCGATGTGATTTGCAGAGCATATATTTCACTCATGACAGACAAAAAGTTTCTTCAGCAGGTGGTCAAGAAGTACAGGAATAAGGTCACCCCCGAAAGTCTGTTGCCTGATGTTGATGAAGTAGCGAAGAATTCTGACTGCTCGGTCCTCGTTGATTCCTTCTATAAGGCAATGGTACGTGGAATAGATGACTGCGAACCACCCGTCTTCTGGAAAGAAGGGAACCTTCACAAATTCTCAGATGTGATGTTCCTTGGTGAAGAAGTTCAAGAAGAGGAGACCATCAGGGATGCTGTGACAAATGTGCTCCAGGCTCATCTCACATCAGAAGTTATTTCATTGAGTGAGAAAACGTGGAGAGCCTTTGAGAGAGTAGGTGTAAAGTGTGAGGTCCTTGAAAGAACTTATGATTTCAACCGGTTCTTCGACGAAGTCTTTCTTCCACAGATCAGTCGTATACCAGCAGAGGTGAGAAATCGGCTTGTGCTGTTTGCTCTCCATTCAAGCGGACACAATCTCCGAGGGAAACTGAAAGATGTTGAATGCATACCAATCGCAGGAGGAGATGTATTGAAGAAACCTTGTGATCTTGTCCATCCAAGTGGTAAAGCTGCACCCTTGTACTCTGAGTTTGATAAAGTGTTCCCCTTAAAAGAATTCAGATCTCTCGTCTCACTTAAAGCCCTCTGTGACCTTGGAATGATAGAGCATGATATGCATGAGGATGTCTTTGTAGATCGATGCCAAACTATTCCAGCTCTTCACTCAATCTATCCAGAAATAGCACAGAAAAGATGCTATGCAGCACTGAAGTACCTGTCAGCGAGACTGAGGATAAATAAGTGGAATGGCCAAGATAACCTGAAAGAAAGACTAAAGCAAGTAGCGTTTTTGCCTATCCTTCAAGTAAACCACAGGGACGCATACCTACCATGGATAGAAACCGACTCCTCTTCGGCATACTCATCAGCCAGTAAAATGTTTGCGTACTCACGAAAGTATCTAGTCAGCAGCACTTCAAATGTTGTGGACAAATCAAGAGAGTGGAGGCTCCCATCGGATGTAGAGCAATTTCTTGGTCTGGATTCCAAAGATCCTCCTATTGATGACGTCTTGGAGCAGTTCTCAAACGTGCGAGAGCATTTGGAATCTTCGAATGATTCCATGACCAGCTCTTATTTAGAAACTACATGCAAGGAAATTTACCGATTTCTAGACAATGTCTGTGAAAGAACTTGTCCAACAATCATTACTGAAGAGTTGCAGAACCAACCATTCTTTCTTGCAAACCGTAAATTCATACCAAGGACCATGCTTGCCGAAAGAGGCCCTGATCTTCAACCCTATCTATTTGCAGCTTCTCCTTTCCTCAAGAAGTTTTCCCATCTCATGAAGCATGCATCATTGAAGGGTGTTTTTGATGCTGAAGACTACCAAGGCGTTCTGCAGTCCATTCACAGAGAGAGCAACGGGAAACCTTTGAGCAAGAACGACCTAGAAACTGCACTCCTTGCAGCCGGACGACTTGCAGACTGCATCAATGATGAGAGCCTACCTCACGAATCGTATCTTCCAGATGAACAATGTTGTATGAGGCCTGTATCTGAGCTATGCTATTGTGATGTTGACTGGTTTACATACAACGAAATCAAGCTCCACAAGTGTCACCAGAGGATCAGTTTCAAACTTGCCAAGAAGCTGAATGTGAAGGACATTCGGCAACAGATGCTCCAGTCGATCGACATGGACTTCCCAGGAGAGGAATTTGGCCAGCATGAGAAGCTCACAACCCGTATCAAACGGATCCTCGAGTCATACCCATCTGACGAAACCATCCTCAAAGAACTTCTGCAGAATGCGGACGATGCTGGAGCAACTGAAATCCACTTTGTGTATGATCCTCGGTCGCATGGTCAGAAGAAGATTCTAGGAGATACAATGAAATCTCTCCAAGGTCCTGCTCTTTGTGTTTTCAACAACCAATCATTCTCAGATGAAGACATCCGAGGCATACAGAATCTTGGAGAAGGCAGTAATGGAGACCAGCTCGGAAAAATTGGACGTTACGGAGTGGGTTTCAATGCAGTTTATCAGTTGACAGATTGCCCTAGTTTCATATCAAATTGTGAGAAATTGTGCATGTTTGATCCCCTCCTGCAGTATGTACCAGGTGCATCACCAAGAAGGCCTGGTCGTCAGATCAGAGTTGATGACAATGTCCGCTACTCTTACCCTGATTTATTCCCCTGTTACTTGGAAGACCAGCTCGCAGGTGGTCAAGAGAACTTCACGGTTTTCCGCTTTCCTTTACGCATCACACATTCAGAACTCAGCATGAATGTTTGGAAGCAAGAGAAAATAAGGAAACTTCTGCAAGACTTTGAGACGTCTGCATTTGAGAGCCTGCTGTTTCTTAAAAACATCACCCAAATTACTATCTCTGAAGTTAATGCATCTGGAAATATCTGCTCTATGCGCAAAGTTTGTTCAGAAATGAGTCAAGAGGACCATGAGAAGAAGACCAGCTTCTTGCGTGACGTTGAGGACTTTGCAAAGGCATCACAAGGTGATAGCTTTGACTCACCAGCCAGACCAACTGAAGTCGTTTACCAGATGAAAGTGAAAGCAAACGGTAGAAATGATGATTGGGTGATATGCCAGCAAATAGTGAGCCCCAATACTTCCTTGCAGCACTCAATGCGACGTCACAAACTACTTCCAGTGGGTGGTGTTGCTGCCAATCTGACTCCTGGAAAAACGGAATCGAAAGGAAAAGCTTTCTGCTTTTTACCGCTTCCAATCAAAACAGGACTCCCGGTTCACGTTCATGGCTACTTTGCTTTGGATCATGAGAGTAGGAGACATCTTTGGGAAGGCAGCAAAACTGACGAACAGACTAAATGGAACAATCACATCACCCAGCAGGTGATTGCGCCAGCTTATGTGAAATTGCTGCTGTGGATACAAGAATATTTCATCCAGAAGTATGCTTGGTCGGGGCCCATTACATGTAAACAGAAAGCTGACACCTTGAAACTTCTTAAGGTATTTTACTCCTTCTTTCCTCACGTCACTGACAAGGGCACCTACTGGTCTGGAATTATGGACACTGTGTACTAAATCATTGCATCGAAAGCACTGAAGCTATTTGCTTGTGTCTACAAAACCGATGGAGTTCAAGAAGAGTTTCTCTTACAGTGGAAAACACCTATGAATTCGCAAGATCACAAAGAGGATAAGTTAGGGTATTTCAACACCCTGTCAACTCAGATGGAGGACAGAGCACTTGTAGGTGTCACCGTGCGCGATCAAATGAGAGAATGTATCAAAAACCTGCAAGGGACACTTGTTGAGGTTACTTTTCCATTGCTAGAGGCTCCAGTATGGATGATGGGAAGACTCAAAGCTGCTTGCAAGCATCTAAACCAAGAAACCACTCAGTACAATGTTCTTGAGGTGTCACCTTTGAATGTGATAGCATTCCTCCTCGCAGACAACCCGCTTCAAAGGCAGTTACCGTTGAAGATAACAGAATCTAGGATCCACAATGTGACGAGCCTAAAGATACTAATAGAATACTGCAAGAGGATCAAAGATTTCTCTCTCGAACTACATGGCTTGCCACTTCTGTATACTCAAGATGGTCAGTTGCGAACGTTTTCAATAGAACAGCCTGTCTTCACTTCAAGATTCTATGATCTTTTCTTGTCACAGAGTCATCAGTTCCTACATGCTGACATGATACCAACATTCTGTCTTCTGGAGAAGGCTGATGTCTTTTGTAATCTCGATATCCCTGCAGTCGACATTCTCCTTCGGAAGTGCACACCCTTCCTAGAATGTAGGACAGGTGAAATAATGCCACTTCAGGACAGGCTTCCAACAGAGTGGTTTGAATGTTTGTGGAGACTTCTGGCATCTTTTTGTACAGGGAAGAAGAAGATCCATGATGTTGCTGATCAGGTTAGAAATGAACTTGGTCATTGGGCTGTACTCCCGGTGACGGAAATGCCCACACAGCCCAGCAGAACAAGCCACTCAAGTCAATCAATGGTGCATGTGGTTCCAATCAGTCTATCGTCTACAGTCATCAAAGGAAAGGAATCTCAAATGGGATACTGGTCCATCTATTCAGCTCTTGAATCACTGAATGTCTATCAAGTTGCAAACATTCTTCCTGAAGAATCATACCATCTGATAACGCAACTCGTTTCTCATGAGAGTTCAGGCACGAGAGTTCTCGATGTCCTAATGTACTGGGTAGACAGAGATATCAATAGATTCCGTGATCTCACCCCAAAGCAGCATCAAGAACTATTGAGATATGTTGGTCAACACTACGACGCCAGTTCAGTTGATCTAGAGAGAATAAAGCGTCTCCCTTGCTTCCAGTCGATCGATGGAAACTTTGTCAGCATTCGAGGGTATAAGAAAGTCCTTGTCCTACCTAGTAAGATCCCCAAGAAAGAACAGAATGAATGGGTCCGGACCACCAATGCAATCTTCTTGCAGAGTAATGACGCTCTGAAAGATCTCTATAAGAAGCTAGGATTGGCTGATATTACCGAGATGGAAGTTTATAGGTTATACATTCTACCTGCCTTTGACAAACTGAGTGAGGAAAGTCGTCTTCAACACCTTTGCCGAGTGAAAGAACTGCTACAGCTTATACCATATGACGCCAAACCTTCGTGGAAAGAACAGAAAAAAAATGCTATGAGGAAGCTTGGTCTACATCATTTGCGTTTCATTGGTTCTCCCAACGATGAGCTAAAGAGTGCAGCAGATTTCTATGATCCAGACAAAAGGATATTTTCTGTCATGCTGAACAAGGAACAGTTGCTACCTGACCGTATTAAGGAATCCCTGGGTCTAGAATTTCTCCGAGAAATAGGGATGCAAGTTGAAGTAACCCAAAGCCTATTCCTTTCTTTTGCCTAGCAGGTCCGTCAATCACACAACAACGTTGATACAATGAAAGAGAAATCACAAATTTTGGTGGATGAACTGATGAAAAACTGCAAATTCCACAAGGATTATTCTTTCATGCGGCAGGCTGGTGAAGTTAAATTCCTTGTGAGTGACATGATAAGCCCAGCGTTGATATCTATTCATCCTAGTCTCCTGAAGACAGGATCCCCCATCAGTTATTCAAAATCGATGCCTTCTGAGCATGTACACTTGATATGGTCGACCAAGGGTGTTCTACCAGAATATGCCGATCTAGGAAAATGCTACCAGTGTTCAATGGGTCTCAATGAAACAATGGGAATGGCAAGCACACCAGAGTTGATGCATGTCATCCTACACACGCAGAATGTATGCAACAATGTCGATCAGAATCTTGGAAAGAAAATAAGTCATCCTTAATAATTACACATCGTGCTTATTGTCATCTTGAATTTCTTGTCCTCCAAATGTACAATGCAACTCTGTTCTCTCAAGGAGCTTTGTGATGATTGCAAAACCATCCAAACGGAGTTGATAAATATTCCAATCATGTTCCTTGAGCTTGAGGATGAACATCGCATGGCGAAAGCAGAAGAAAGCTCCCGATTCATAGAAGGAAACCTTGAACCGTTCCTCTATCAGTTGGAAGACAAGTTGGTTCCTTTCTTCAAGCTATTTCAGATTCTAGGGGCAACCCAGAAGCCTTCTCCACATCAATATGCAAATGTTCTTGAGGGCATCCATAACATGGGTCCAGATGCGTGGAAAGATCCAAATGTTGTGATGAAAGTAAAGAGAGCGACTTGCGGCCTCTATGAAGAACTGCTAAAGACTGATGTAGATTCCGAATTTTCATCTAGACTGTCCTTGTTTCTTCCGTCATCTCATGACACTCTTGAACGATCGCAGCAGCTTTTGATGAATGATGTTAGCCATTACAAGGACCGTCTTCATAGGTCACGGCAGCCACTCCTTAAGAGATTCCAAGAACAAGAGCGGATCGTTCGAGATGCTATTGCAAAGCTTCCTGACCACTTGGCACCCAGAATTGTCAGCAAGGAGGTGACAGAAAAGCTGAGCAAGTGTGATAGCGCTTCACAGAAATGTTTGATGATGGGAGTTGAACCATGCGAGTTTGAGAAGCGACTTCAAATCATTCACTCTAAGGAGTTCCTTCAGGCAGTTTGTTGCATCATGAAACACAATAATCTTGAAGTAAGCGACAAGAAAACGGAATGTTTCAAGGATAGTCTCTCTCGACTCAAGTTGACGTGCATGCATCGGTTGTCTTCTGTCCTTGAGATCGATGGCAAAGACATTGAAGGTAGTGAAACAGAAGTTCCATCCTTTATAGGAAATTAAGAGCTTTTCGTACGGCACAGTGAACCGGAAAATAGTATGGAAATCCTGTTGAGCATTTCAATTCATATCAACCAAGTTCTTGGGAACATTTTTGAAGATAAAACGTATTTGTCTCTCTTGCTATCACAAGAAGCGCCCGCTACAATGCTGAAAGCCCTGGGAAGTTTCAACATTGCTGTAGAAGAAGTAGGAGAACGTGTAAGCTTCATATTGCCTGATCCTGGTAGCACAATTCCAGAAGCAGTATACCATCTCATTGAACAGGACCCTTGGATATCTTATCATGAAGGTGATTACATAGCCTATGCGCAGTCCGATGACGATGGGTGTTATTATGTATACGCTGTTGTAGTACAGAGGTTGGTCACCGATTCACTCAAGTCAGTTTACAAAATCGATATTGGAGGAGCCAGTCCTATCAAAGCAAGTGTACTTGATATGCACAAGATCTATATCCCGAAGGCTACATCTGGTATGCAACTGGTTCCCTATGAGGGGACAGACTCTGATGAGGGTGAGTCTAGTGGTAGCAGTCGCCAGGGATCGTCACTGCCTACTGACCTGGAGGAAGCAAGAACACAAATAACAGATGAACTAAACGAGATCTGGAAACTTCCCAACGATGAGAGAAGGAAAGCTCTCAAAAGATTGATGTTGAAGTGGCATCCTGACAAACATCCTGAAGGTCCAAAGGAATTCTTTGACGAAGCATTCAAGCATCTCCAGAGTGAAGTCCAACGATTAGAGAAGGGTGGCTCGAGACCAAGTTCAGGGTTCGAAGACCTCTTTCGAACGGCTAATCAAAGAGCAAAAGAAGATCGGGATCGGTATACCCGCTATGGAGGATTTACATTTGGTTCAGGAAGTAGCTTCATGGGAGGAGGAGGAGGTTTTAGTTCAGGTTCCTGGCATAGTGGAAGATTCCATAATTTTCACACTTTCTTCACTCATGCTTCAAGTGCTCCGGATATCCGCAACGCACGCCGGTGGCTTCGCCAGGGGCATGAGGATCTCCGAGCTGCACACCATGATCTTAACCCAGGTGATGAGCCATCTCTGGAATGGGTGGCGTACAAATGCCACCAGAGTGTAGAAAAGGCACTCAAGGCTGTCCAGCTTGCCACCAAAGGGCAGTACAATCCAACGCATGACATCTGCTCTCTCGCCTATGCTGTCAAAGATAAATTCCACAACTCAGCAGAACTAGTCGACACCGTGTCTAATCTTAGCTGTTTTGTCCAAGATCAGAGGGCACGGTACCCGGATAGATGTGCCTCCTCAGAAATTCCTCACGATGCGTTCAAAGACCAGGCAAAGGCAGTTTAGATGATCGAGCTCGCAAACATTGTCATCCAGGCTGTGCAAACCTTTGTTAACTCCAAATAAGAAATGGGTACTCTATAGGCAACGTGTTTCAGGACCAATATGATTTAACCTGATTTCAAATTACAAGTCTTTGAAATAAAGACTAAAGAGGTCTTCATTTGCAGGCTGTTCCTATCCATGAGAGAACGAGCTGTAGTTCTTTTAAGAAAAAATAAATGTAAATACATGTACAGTTTTTCTGATGATGATCACATAGAAATATATACTACGTGTAGGTAAATTTTGTAGCGTTTGGTTTCTGACAGGACTTGAATCATAATCTAGCAGGAAATTTGTAAATTTGTCATTTTATTCTCCCCAATTAATGATTATCTCTTTTGTGTAAGTAAATTTTAGACATTGACATAAGTTCCTCGAAGGGTAAACTAAAAGTATTGCATGTTTTTATATAACGAGCTTGTCAAACACATCAATGAAACCATCTTGCACTTCTAATACTTATTTTTCATTGGTTGTATGCCGATTATGCTCGAGATTGAAAATGCAATTTATTTAGGACATACATCTATCTTATTGATATTAATCTGAAGTGTTATTGTGCATAAGATTTTGTTGGTAAATTTTTGACACTCGATACTCGATTTATGTATAACTTACGAGTATATTTTTAATATTAATGTGAAATTGTACTCCACATAGATTGTTCTTGACATATGTTTGGGACGGCAAACTCCAATTGTTTTAGAACATGTATGTTTAGAGTGAAGTTTTATTCTTTGTCAAATATATCCTTGACAATGCAAAATCGATATATTCAGGACACACGTGTATCTTATTGATATTAATCTTGAGATTTACTGTATTTATGCTTCTGTTCGTATCATGTTTGAGACTCAAGAGTCAATTTATTTAGGACATGTACATGTATAAAAATTTATATTAATTTAAAGTTCTACTTTGCATAGGGTGTTCTATATATATATATCTCTTGGACTGCAAACTCCAGTTATTAAAGACATTACATTTTGAAGTTTTATTTTACAAAGGTATAACGTAGATTGCAAACTCCATGTATTCAGGATACACACGAATTTCATCAGTATTAATCTGAAGTTTTATTGTGCATATGCTTTTGTGGATATATGTTTGAGACTCAAAACGCGATTTATTGAGAATTTACAAGTTTGTTCTTTACCATATGTTTAGGACGGCAAACTCAAATTATTTAGGACATGTATGTTTAATGTGAAGTTTTATTCTATGTTTCTCGACAATCTATACTAGATAAATTCAGGGCACACAGGAAGCTTATTGATATTACTCTTAAGTTTTATTGTGCTTCGGTTGTTCTGGCTATTTCTTTGGGAACGAAATCTCCTTTTAATTATCATTTTAGGTGGATTGTTTAATATGAAGTTTTATTCTACATAGGTTGTATATAGATAATGCTTGAGATTGTAAACTCGATTTTTTAGGACATATAAGTATCATGTTAACATTAATCTGAAGTTCTACTCTACATAGCTTATTCTTGATATATGTTTTGGACTGCAAATTCGATTTTATTAAGGACATGCTTGTTCAATGTGAAGTTTTACTCTACGTAGGTTGGATATAGATACATGCGTGAGTTTGAAAACTTGATTTATTTAGGACATAAATGTACATGAATGTTGCCGACATTAATCTGAAGTTGTACTCTACATAGATTGTTCTTGACATGTGTTTGGAATAGCAANACAGTCTTCAGGCTTCCTCTTCGTTCAAAGGAATCTGCACAGAAGAGCGATATATGCAAGGAAAGCTACGATGGGGAGAAGCTCATGAACTTGATGAGGCAAATGTGGGAAGCGTCTCAAAACCTGCTGGTGTTCACTGAAAAGGTCAAGAAGGTTGCCCTCTTCTACCTTTCTGAGAATTCCATCCACCCCTCCTCGGCTGAAGAGTTGTTCACCATAGAGAAAGACAGTCATCCACCGATTACCCAAAATGACACTGTCTATTTGTCTGAATCATTCAAGCAAACATTGACTTTGAAGGGAGCTGATGTACTGGCTTTAAATCAAGAATTTGGACCTCAAGAGACGGTAGGGACATTCAAGACATTGAAAGCAGTGTGTGAGACTTCCCAAGAAGCAGCAGCCCTTGCCCTCTCTGAGCAAGGGAAATTGCACGGGCTGTTTCCTGCAGGCTCAGTAGCGATCCCCCTGAGAGTAAAGAACTTGCCAACGCTGAAGAAGGAGATCTACTGTGGTCTGTCTTTGTCTCTCTGCAGTAACTTGCCAGTCCACATCAATGGATGCTTTGCTGTGAAAGAAGATCGAAGAAGCTTATGGTCACCAACGCCTCATGGATCGTCCATTTCTGAAAGGTGGAATCACATACTACTCTCTGACGTGATTTGCCGAGCCTACTTATCTCTCCTGTCAAACATTGACTTTGTCAAAGAGATTCGAAACACAAATGGATGTGGTATGTCACCGGAGGCATTCTGGCCTGATGTTGATGAGGTACCAGAGAGTTCAGAATGTTCAAAGTTGTTTGATTCCTTCTATGAGGCCATAGTTTGTGGCTTTGATGATAAGAAGCCTGCAATCTTCTGGAAAGATGACAAACCCCAACAGTTCGACAATGTTATATTTGTTGGCCAGGACATGCAGAAGTGCAGTGAAATCTTGGAGATCTGTATTCAGGCATTGACAGCTCACGTGAAGAATGACCGTGGTGCCTCATTTGAGGTAATACAGCTGTCCATGAAGACGTGGAGAGCATTTGAGAGTGCAGGGGTTATTGCGACAGTACTGACAAGAACATATAATCTGGACAGGCTGTTCGATGAAGTACTTCTGCCTCATTTGGACCGGCTACCACAGGAAGTAAGAGATCGTCTAGTGCTGTTTGCCCTTGCTTCAACAGAGGAAAATCTACAACAGAAACTCAAAGAGGTGAGATGTATCCCAGTCTTGGGGAAATCTGAACTTGAGAGACCCAGCGCCTTGATGCATACAGATGACCCGATTCTGATTGAGCTGTTTGATTCACACGGAGTGTTTCCAGCTGCGCCTTTCGACTCGACCGATTTGCTACCAGCGTTCAAGCAGCTTGGTATGCGTGGACAGAATGGGATAAGTTCAGATGAGATGGTTTCATGCATAGATCAGATAGAAGAATCACAGAACATGGAGAAGGCCAAGTCACTTCTTGGTCTCCTAGGTAAGAACCCAGGACACTTTCAACATATTCATCATGGCCAAACTCTTACGGACATCATGAGGAACAAACGATGCATTCCATGTAGACAATCACCACCGGAGTATTACCCAAAGGGTGTAGAATGGCAAGCAAATTCGTCTGCCCGTCTCTCAACTCCTCGAGATGTAATACTGGAAAACAAGCAAGATATGTTGATTGCTGGAGCATCAAGGTGTTTTGTTTCGCAACAGGATGAAGCAATCTCAAATGCGCTCAACTATCTTGAAGTAACACATCATGCACCAGTCCTCACAGATATCATTGCCCAGTTAGAACAATGTGTAAACTTCACCAGTGACAGGTTGGATGAGGATGCATGGGAAATAATACAGATGGTTAAAGCAATCTACTCTTTCATGAGCAATGAAATGCACTCAAATTCAAATGTCTCAAACATAATCTTGAATCGGGTAAGAGTTTGCATCTGGAATGGAAGAGGCTTTTCGGAACCAAGCAAAATGTGTATTGGTAAACTTCCCTTTGCTCTGGCTCCTTACATGGCTTGTATCCCCCCAGAGACATCTACATATGGGGACCTGTTCGAAGCGCTAGGGGTAGCAAAGAACTTGGAAACGAATGCAGATGTTCTCACCAGTATACTACATGAGATCAAGAACAGGTGCGAATCTCAGGTAACAAACAAGTCCTTCCTTCTTGGACAGCGTCAACTTGTCCTTCAGATTCTTCATCATCTGCATGAATCTGGTGATATATCTCAAGAAGCACGAAACAATTTGCTTGTGCCATCAAACACGGATGAGTGTCATTTAATTCCAGTCGATCAGACTGCATACCTAGACAGAGAGTGGTTGAGACAAGGCTCTGATGTTGAAGATATTGGGGATGGAGAAAATTTCACGTTGATTCATTCTGATATCTCAGTACAACTTGCAACATTCCTTCATGTGCGACCTGTCAGTCAGCTTCTCCTTGATTCTGAAGATCTTGATGGATTCAATCAAGCTGGTCAAAATGAGCCACTGACTATGCGTCTGTGGAATATCCTAAAGAATAACTATCGGGACACCTCTATCGCCCACGAAATGATACAGAATGCAGAAGACGCTGGAGCTCATGAAGTTCGATTTCTCATCGATTTGAGACAAAATGAGAGTGCAAGTGAGAAACTGTTCAGTCCAGGGATGAAGTCCTGTCAAGGTCCAGCTCTGTGGGTCTACAATGATGCTGTTTTCATTGACGAGGACTTTGTTAACATTCTTCGTCTTGGTGGTCGCACTAAAGAAAAGGACACCAAGAAGATTGGAAAGTTCGGAACTGGCTTTAACTCGGTGTACCACATCACAGATGTTCCTAGTTTTGTCAGTCGGGATTACATGCAGATCTTTGATCCTCATACCACACACCTTGGGAATGTTCTCCGCAACAAGAGTCAGCCAGGTGTTCGTCTCAAGCTGAACAGCACCAAACAGCTCAGGAGATTCCCAGACCAGTTCCAGCCATACGATGGAGTGTTTGGACTTGACTTTACCAGCTTAACTGAGTCATTTCATTACTCTGGTACTGTCTTCAGGCTTCCTCTTCGTTCAAAGGAAGCTGCACAGAAGAGTGATATATGCAAGGAAAGCTACTATGGGAAGAAATTGATCAACTTGATGGATCATATTTGGGAATCATCTCCTTACCTTTTGATGTTTACCAAACATATAGCAAAGTTTTCTGTATTCTACCTTCCAGAACATTCCATCTATGCTGTATATGCTGAGGAGCTATTCAGTGTAGTGAAAACTGTTGATTCAACCATGAAGATAGATGAAGGTATTGGCATGTCTACTGAGTCTGCCCAATATGAAATGACTCCACTGGGAAAGAAAGTGTTGTCTCTGCCAAACGAGTCTGTTAACGGACATTTAACGACTGTAAAGGTAACATGCAATACTTCGAAACGTGCAGCAGCACTTGCACAAAGTTCTGAAGGAAAAGAGTGTGGTCTATCTTCAGAAGGCTCAATAGCATTTCCTTTCTTTTCCTCGCAGATATCTCCTAGAAAGAACCAGATGTTCTGCTTTCTTCCTCTTGCAATTCTTAGCAACCTTCCTGTACATATCAATGGGTCTTTTGTAGTGAAAGAGGATAGACGAAGTCTATGTGTCCCAGATCCCAACTCTAGATTGATATCTGAGAAATGGAACCACATACTCCTCGCCGATGTGATTTGCAGAGCATATATCTCACTCATGGCAGACAAAGAGTTTCTTCAGCAGGTAGTCGAGAAGTACAGGACTGAGGTCAACCCCGAAAGTCTGTGGCCTGATGTTAATGAAGTAGCAAAGAATTCTGACTGCTCGGCCCTGTTTGATTCCTTCTACAAGGCAATGGTATGCGGAATAGATGGCTGCAAACCACCCGTCTTCTGGAAAGAAGGGAACCTTCACAAATTCTCAGATGTGGTGTTCCTCGGTGAAGAAGTTCAAGAAGAGGAGACCATCAGGGATGCTGTGACATATGTGCTCCAGACTCATCTCACATCAGAAGTTTTTTCTTTGAGTGAGAAAACATGGAGAGCCTTTGAGAGAGTAGGTGTAAAATGTGAGGTCCTTGAAAGAACATATGATTTCAACCGGTTCTTCGATGACGTCTTTATTCCACAGATCAGTTGTATACCAGCAGAGGTGAGAAATCGGCTTGTGATGTTTGCTCTCCATTCAAGCGGACATAATCTCCGAGGGAAGCTGAAAGATGTTGAATGCATACCAATCTCTGGAGGAGATGTATTGAAGAAACCTTGTGATCTTGTCCATCCAAGTGGTGAAGCTGCACCCTTGTACTCTGAGTTTGATGAAGTGTTCCCCAAAAGAGAATTCAGATCTTCCGTCTTGCTTGACGCCCTCTGTGACCTTGGAATGATAAAGGACAGTATGCTTGAGGATGTCTTTGTAGATCGATGCCACACCATTCCAGCTCTCCATTCAATCTATCCGGAAATAGCACAGAAAAGATGCTTTGCAGCACTGAAGTACCTGTCAGCGAGACTGAGGATGTATGAATGGAATGGCAACACTTATCTGAAAGAAAGGCTTAAGCAAGTAGCATTTTTGCCTATCCTTCAAGTAAACCACAGGGACGCATACCTACCTTGGATAGAAACCGAATCCTCTTCGGCATACTCATCAGCCAGTAAAATGTTTGCACATTCAAGAAAGTATCTAGTCAGCAGCACTTCAAATGTTGTGGACAAATCAAGAGAGTGGAAGCTCCCATCGGATGTAGAGCAATTTCTTGGTCTGGATTCCAAAGATCCTCCTATTGATGACGTCTTGGAGCAGTTCTCAAACGTGCGAGAGCATTTGGAATCTTCGAATGAATCCATGTCCAGCTCTCATTTAGAAACTACATGCAAGGAAATTTACCAATTTGTAGACAATGTCTGTGAAAGAACTTGTCCAACGATCATTACCGATGAGTTGCAGAACCAACCATTCTTTCTTGCAAACTGTAAGTTCATACCCAGGACTATGCTTGCTCAAATAGGCCCTGATCTTCAACCCTATCTATTTGCAGCTTCGCCTTTCCTCAAGAAGTTTTCCCATCTCATGAAGCATGCATCTTTGAAGGAAGTTTTTGATGCTGAAGACTACCAAGGCGTTCTGCAGTCCATTCACAGAGAGAGCGACAGGAAACCTTTGAGCAACACCGACCTAGAAACTGCAGTCCTTGCAGCGGGACGACTTGCAGACTTCATCGATGATGAGAACCTACCTGAAGAAACCTATCTTCCAGATGAACAATGTTGTATGAGGCCTGTATCTGAGCTATGCTATTGTGATATTGACTGGCTTACATCCAATGAAATCAAGCTCCACAAGTGTCACCAGAGGATTAGTCTCAAAGTTGCCAAGAAGCTGAAAGTGAAGGGCATTCGGCAACAGATGCTCCAGTCAATCGACATGGACTTCCCAGGCGAAGAATTTGGCCAGCATGAAAAGCTCACAACCCGCATCAAACGGATCCTCGAGTCATACCCATCTGACGAAACCATCCTCAAAGAACTTCTGCAGAATGCAGACGATGCTGGAGCAACTGAAATCCACTTTGTGTATGATCCTCGGTCGCATGGTCAGAAGAAGATTCTAGGAGATACAATGAAATCTCTCCAAGGTCCTGCTCTTTGTGTTTTCAACAACCAATCATTCTCAGATGAAGACATCCGAGGCATACAGAATCTTGGAGAAGGCAGTAAAGGAGACCAGCTAGGAAAAATAGGACGTTATGGAGTGGGTTTCAATGCAGTCTATCAGTTGACAGATTGCCCTAGTTTCATCTCAAATGGTGAGAAATTGTGCATGTTTGACCCTCTCCTCAAGTTTGTTCCTGGTGCATCTTCAGGAAAGCCTGGCCGTCAGATCAGAATTGATGACAATATCCGCTCCTCGTACCCTGATTTCTTCCCCTGCTATCTAGAAGACCAGCTTGCAGATGGTCAAGACAACTTTTCTGTTTTCCGCTTTCCTTTGCGTGACGCAGAATCAGAACTCAGCGGGAACGTTTGGAAACCAGGGAAGATTAAGAAACTTCTGAAAGACTTTGAGCCGGCTGCTTTTGAGAGCCTGTTGTTTCTGAAAAACATCATCCAGATAACTATCTCTGAAGTGAATGCATCAGGAAATATCTGCTCTACGCGTAAAGTTTGTTCAGAAATGAGTCAAGTGGATCATGAGAAGAAGACAAGTTTCTTGCTCAAGGTTTCAAAACACGATGGATGCGACCTGCCAGCCCAACCAGTTGAATGTATTTACCAGACGACATTGAAAGGGAATAAAAGACGCGAGGATTGGGTGATATGTCAGCGATTAGGGAGTTCAGATACTGGAATTGAACACTTGATACAACGACATAAGTTGCTTCCAGTAGGAGGTGTTGCTGCTTGCCTGACTCCTGGTAAAACAGAATTGAATGGAAAAGCTTTCTGCTTTTTGCCCCTTCCAATCAAAACAGGACTCCCGGTTCACGTTCACGGCTACTTTGCGTTGGATCATGAGAGTAGGAGACATCTTTGGGAAGGCAGCAAAACTGATGAACAAACGAAATGGAACAATCACATCACCCAGCAGGTGATTGCGCCAGCTTATGCGAAATTGCTGCTGTGGATAAAAGAACATTTCGTCCAGAAGTATGCTTGGTTGGGGTCCATCACAATTGACCAGAAAGCTTGCACCATGACACTTCTCCAGGTATTCCATTCGTTATTTCCTTGTGTCACAGGAAATTACTCCTACTGGTGTGGACTTACGGATACCGTCTATGAAATCATCGCTTCAAATACTATGAAGCTGTTTCCTTGCATGTACAGAAAGGATGACAATACAACCGAGTTTCTCTTGGTGTGGAAAACGCCTGTGGATTCGCCAGATAAAGCAAACACAGGATATTTCAACACCCTAGAATATCAGATCGGTGAACGAACACATGCAGGTCTCACAAGGCAGAAGCAAACAAAGGAACGTATCAAAGAGCTGCAGGAGACACTGATTGAAGTCACTTTCCCATTACTGGAGTCTCCAACGTGGATGATGAAACGACTCAAGGCTGCATGCAAGCATCTCAACCAAGAGACCACTAAGTACAATGTTCTTGAGGTGTCACCTTTGCATGTGATGTCCTTCCTTCGTGCAGACAACCCATTGCAAAGGCAGTTACCATTGAAGTTATCGGAATCTAGGATGCACAGCGTGATGAGGCTAAAGATACTAATAGAATACTGCAAGAAGGTCAGCAACTTTTCAGGTAATCTACATGGCTTACCACTGTCGGTTACCCAAGATGGTCACTTGCGAATGTTTACAAGAGACCAGCCTGTCTTCACTTCACAATTCTGTGATCTCTTCTTGTCGCAGAGTCATCAGTTCCTACATGCTGACTTTTTACAGACATTCAGACTCCAGGAGAAAGCTGATGTCTTTCGTGAACTTGATGTGTTTGCAGTCAATGTGCTTCTGCGTAATTGTACACCCTTCCTAGAGTGTAGGTCAAGTACAATAATGTCACTCCCGAACACACTTCAACCTGATTGGTTTGCACGTTTATGGGATCTTCTAGCCTCATTCTGCACAAGGAGGACCATCCGTGATGTTGCTTGTCAGATCAAAGGGGAACTGGCTCATTGGGCAATATTACCAGTCAAGGAAATATCTCCCAGGCATCCAAGGACACGCAGCTCAGATCAGCCAATGTTTCATGTAGCACCAATCAGTCTGTCATCAACAGTAATCTGCAAACCAACTGAAGCTCAAACAGGGAACTGGCTGCTCTATCCAGCTCTAGAATCGCTGAATGTCTATCAGGTTGAAAACGCTCGTCTTGAGGACGGAGAACAGCAGTTGATCCAGCATCTCGTTACGCACAAGGATTCAGGCATGGGAGTTCTTGACGTATTGATGTACTGGTTGAACAAAGATTTAAAGAGATTCCAAAATCTCCAACCTGATCAGCGTGTAGACCTCTTGAGATATTTCAGTCAACACTGCTACATTAATTACAATCCAGCTGATCTTGAGAGAATTCGGTACCTCCCTTGCTTCCAGTCGATCGATGGAGACTTTGTCAGCATTGAGAATAAAACCAAAGTCCTTGTTCTACCAAGTAAGATTCCCAAGAAAGAACAGGATAGATGGATGCAAACCAACATGGTTTTCTTGCAGTTCAGTAGCGTTCTTAAAGATCTCTACAACAAGCTAAGATTGGCTGATACTACCGAGATGGAAGTGTATAGATTATATATTCTTCCTGTATTTCACACACTTAGTGAGGAGAGCCGTCTTGATCATCTTTATCGAGTAAAAATGCTGCTCCAGATGTCAGAACAGAGGCAGGATGCCATTCGGAAGCTGGGTCTACATCAGTTGAGCTTCATTACAGATGTCAACGGTGAGCTGAAGAGGGCAGCGGATTTCTGTGATCCGGAGAAAAGGATCTTCTCTGCTTTCCTGAATATGGACCAACTGATACCTGATAGAGTGAAAACATTCCTAGGCCTCGAATTCCTCAGAGAAATAGGAATGAAAGTTGAAGTCACCAAAGACCTGTTTCTGAAGTTTGCTCAGCAAGTGCATCAATCACATAGCGACATCGCTATAATGACAGAGAAATCAGAAATTCTGTTGACAGAGCTTAAGCAGAATTGCAAACTTCACATGGACCGTTCTTTCATGCTGCAAGTTAGTGAAATCAAATTCCTCGTCAGTGACAAGATAAACTCAAAGTTGGAATCTATTCATCCTAATTTCGTGAGGGCAGGGACCTCGGTCAGTTATTCACGATCAATTCCATCCAAACACAAGCACCTGATATGGTCTTCCAGTATTGTCCTCCCAGATTATGCCAATATAGGCAAATGCCAGGGGTGTGGAATGGATCTCAATAGTGCAGTGAGCATGAAACAGAAGCCCGACCTTGTGCAAGTTATCCAACACACACAGAATGTATGCAACCATATCCACCAGAGAAATGTAAAGAAAATAGCTGGTGCTGGTAAACTATGCAGTGTACTCCAGGATATCTTCACCTTCTTGTCGTCAAAATGTGCAGGACAACAGTGTTCTGGGAAGGAGTTGTGTGATGATTGCATAGTCATCCAAAAGGAGTTGCGAAATATACCTATCATATTCCTGGAGCTTGAAGATGAACATTGTATGGTGAAAGCAGAACAGATCACACGATCCATAGAAGGGAACCTAGAACCGCTCCTCTATCAGTTAGAAGACAAGTTCGTTCCTTTCTTCAAGCTATTTCAGACCCTAGGAGCAACCCGAAAACCTTCCCCACACCAATATGCGAATGTTCTCGAGGGCATCTACAACATAGGTCCAGGTGTGTGGAAAGATCCAAATGTTGTGAAGAAGGTAAAGATTGCGACATGCGGTTTCTATGGAGAATTACAGAAGACTGATGCAGAGCTGGCTATTTCCGAAGTTTCTTCCAGAAAATCCCTGTTTCTACCCTCGTCTTGCAACACATTAGAACGATCGGACCAGCTTTTGATGAATGATGTTGACCATTACACCCACCGACTTCATAGATCACCAACGCCACTCCTCATGGTATTTGAAGGGCAAGGACAGATCATGCAAGATGCTGTTGCAAAACTTCCTGAACACTTAGCACCGAAGGCAGTGAGCAAGGTAGTAATAGAAAAGCTGGGCCAGTCTGGCAGTGACTCACAGGTATGTGTGATCGGGGGAGATGAATCATGTGAGTTCGAGAAGCGTCTGCAAATCGTCAAATCTAATGAGTTTGTTCAAGCAGTGTGTAGCATCATGGAACATGACCAGTGTGATGTTTCAAATGAGGCCAACGGAGATTTCAAGGATCGTCTAAAACGGCTCAAGATATCGTGCAGGCAAAAGTTGGATTCGGTCCTGGCGATAGATGGCAGAGACATCGAAGGTAGTGAGAAAGAAGTCCTTTCATTCGTAAGCAATAATGAGCTATTCGTGCAGCATAGTGAGGTGGAAGATAGCATGGAAACATTGCTAAGCATTGCGATTCATATCAACCAAGTTCTTGGGAATGTATTGAAAGATACAAATTCTTTGGCTGTCGTCCTTTCTCAAAAATCTCCTGCAACAGTCAAGAAAGCCTTGGGAAGGTTCAACATCGGAATTAAAGGTATAGAAGAAACTGTAAGCTTTACGTTGCCTGATCCTGGTAGCACGATTCCAGAAGCAGTCTACCATCTCATTGAACAGGACCCTTGGGTATCTTATCATGAAGGTGATTACATAGCCTATGCGCAGTCCGATGACGATGGGGATTATTACGTATACGCTGTTGTAGTACAGAGGTTGGTCACCGATTCACTCAAGTCAGTTTACAAAATCGATATTGGAGGAGCCAGTCCTATCAAAGCAAGTGTACTTGATATGCACAAGATCAATATCCCGAAGGCTACATCTGGTATGCAACTGGTTCCCTATGAGGGGACAGACTCTGATGAGGGTGAGTCTAGTGGTAGCAGTCGCCAGGGATCGTCACTGCCTACTGACCTGGAGGAAGCAAGAACACAAATAACAGATGAACTAAACGAGATCTGGAAACTTCCCAACGATGAGAGAAGGAAAGCTCTCAAAAGATTGATGTTGAAGTGGCATCCTGACAAACATCCCGAAGGTCCAAAGGAATTCTTTGACGAAGCATTCAAGCATCTCCAGAGTGAAGTCCAACGATTAGAGAAGGGTGGCTCGAGACCAAGTTCAGGGTTCGAAGACCTCTTTCGAACGGCTAATCAAAGAGCAAAAGAAGATCGGGATCGGTATACCCGCTATGGAGGATTTACATTTGGTTCAGGAAGTAGCTTCATGGGAGGAGGAGGAGGTTTTAGTTCAGGTTCCTGGCATAGTGGAAGATTCCATAATTTTCACACTTTCTTCACTCATGCTTCAAGTGCTCCGGATATCCGCAACGCACGCCGGTGGCTTCGCCAGGGGCAGGAGGATCTCCGAGCTGCACACCATGATCTTAACCCAGGTGATGAGCCATCTCTGGAATGGGTGGCGTACAAATGCCACCAGAGTGTAGAAAAGGCACTCAAGGCTGTCCAGCTTGCCACCAAAGGGCAGTACAATCCAACGCATGACATCTGCTCTCTCGCCTATGCTGTCAAAGATAAATTCCACAACTCAGCAGAACTAGTCGACACCGTGTCTAATCTTAGCTGTTTTGTCCAAGATCAGAGGGCACGGTACCCGGATAGATGTGCCTCCTCAGAAATTCCTCACGATGCGTTCAAAGACCAGGCAAAGGCAGGTAAGATGATCGAGCTCGCAAACATTGTCATCCAGGCTGTGCAAACCTTTGTTAACTCCAAATAAGAAATGGGTACTCTATAGGCAACGTGTTTCAGGACCAATATGATTTAACCTGATATCAAATTACAAGTCTTTGAAATAAAGACTAAAGAGGTCTTCATTTGCAAGCTGCTCCTATCCATGAGAGAACGAGCTGTAGTTCTTTTAAGAAAAAAAATGTAAATGCATGTATACTTTTTCTGATGATTATCACATGGAAATCTATACCACGTGTTGGTAAATTTTGTAGCGTTTGGTTTCTGACAGGACTTGAATCATAATCTAGCAGGAAATTTGTAAATTTGTCATTTTATTCTCCCCAATTAATGATTATCTCTTTTGTGTAAGTAAATTTGAGACATTGACATAAGTTCCTCGAAGGGTAAACTAAAAGTATTGCATGTTTTTATATAACGAGCTTGTCAAACACATCAATGAAACCATCTTGCACTTCTAATACTTATTTTTCATTGGTTGTATGCCGATTATGCTCGAGATTGAAAATGCAATTTATTTAGGACATACATCTATCTTATTGATATTAATCTGAAGTGTTATTGTGCATAAGATTTTGTTGGTAAATTTTTGACACTCGATACTCGATTTATGTATAACTTACGAGTATATTTTTAATATTAATGTGAAATTGTACTCCACATAGATTGTTCTTGACATATGTTTGGGACGGCAAACTCCAATTGTTTTAGAACATGTATGTTTAGAGTGAAGTTTTATTCTTTGTCAAATATATCCTTGACAATGCAAAATCGATATATTCAGGACACACGTGTATCTTATTGATATTAATCTTGAGATTTACTGTATTTATGCTTCTGTTCGTATCATGTTTGAGACTCAAGAGTCAATTTATTTAGGACATGTACATGTATAAAATTTATATTAATTTAAAGTTCTACTTTGCATAGGGTGTTCTATATATATATCTCTTGGACTGCAAACTCCAGTTATTAAAGACATTACATTTTGAAGTTTTATTTTACAAAGGTATAACGTAGATCGCAAACTCCATGTATTCAGGATACACACGAATTTCATCAGTATTAATCTGAAGTTTTATTGTGCATATGCTTTTGTGGATATATGTTTGAGACTCAAAACGCGATTTATTGAGAATTTACAAGTTTGTTCTTTACCATATGTTTAGGACGGCAAACTCAAATTATTTAGGACATGTATGTTTAATGTGAAGTTTTATTCTATGTTTCTCGACAATCTATACTAGATAAATTCAGGGCACACAGGAAGCTTATTGATATTACTCTTAAGTTTTATTGTGCTTCGGTTGTTCTGGCTATTTCTTTGGGAACGAAAGCTCCTTTTAATTATCATTTTAGGTGGATTGTTTAATATGAAGTTTTATTCTACATAGGTTGTATATAGATAATGCTTGAGATTGTAAACTCGATTTTTTAGGACATATAAGTATCATGTTAACATTAATCTGAAGTTCTACTCTACATAGCTTATTCTTGATATATGTTTTGGACTGCAAATTCGATTTTATTAAGGACATGCTTGTTCAATGTGAAGTTTTACTCTACGTAGGTTGGATATAGATACATGCGTGAGTTTGAAAACTTGATTTATTTAGGACATAAATGTACATGAATGTTGCCGACATTAATCTGAAGTTGTACTCTACATAGATTGTTCTTGACATGTGTTTGGAATAGCAAACTCAATTTACTTTAATAGGACATGTTTGTTTAATATGAAGTTTTACCGTAGGTTGTATATAGATGCATGCGTGAGTTTGAAAACTCGAATTATTTACTCTCCATAGGTTGTTTGTCGAGAAACGCGTGAGATTCAAAACTCGATTTATTTAGGACATATATGAACATGTATGTTGCTGACAATTCTAGACAATGTGTACTAGATATATTCAGGACACACATGTATATTATTGATATTAATGTGCTTAAAGTTTTTTCTCTACATAGATTATTCTTGATATATGTTTTGGACTGCAAATTCGATTTTATTAAGTACATGCTTATTTAATGTGAAGTTTTACTCTACATAGGTTGGATATCGATATATAGGTGAGTTAGAAAACTTGACTTATTTAGGACATACATGTGTATGTTTCTGACATTAATATAAAGTTCTTCTGTACATAGATTGTTAAAGACATGTGTTTGGAATGGCAAACTCGATTGATGAAGGACAAGTATGTTTAATGTGAAGCGTTATTCTATTATGTTGATATATTCTAGACAATGTAAACTAGATATATTCAGGATTCATATGTATCTCATTGACATTAATATAAAGTTCTACTGTACATATATTGTTAAAGACATATGTTTGGAATGGCAAACCAGATTTATATAGGACGTGTATGTTTAATTCTATGTTGATATAGTGTTATTCTATGTTGATATATTCTAGACAGTGTAAACTAGATATATTGAGGACACACGTGTATCGTATTGATATTAATCTGGAGTTTTATTACGCACAGGTTATTCTTTATATCTCGTTTGGAATGAAATCTCCATTTATTTAGGCGGCTTGTACTATCAAGTTTTATTCTACATATGTTGTATATAGATATAATTGTGCTTGAGATGTTAAACTCGAAGTTCTACCTTGCACATGTCTTTGGAACTAAAATCCAGTTATTTATGACGTATGTTTAATGTGAAGTTTTATTATGCGTAAGTCCTATGTGTATATTCGAGACTGCAAACGCGATTTATATAGTACATACATTTATATATCTAATTGATTTTAACATCAATTTTTGCTCCACATATGTTCTTCATGCGTGTCAGAGTCTTGGTTGGTATACGTCAAATATTCCAAACTCAATGAACATTCCATGTAAAACATGACATCATTGAGATGTTTAACGTTGACATATTCTCATGATTCTGCCTGACAATGACATCCATTGTAGAAATTATGCAGATGTATTATATCATGTATACTTCAGGTATACTACCCACAGGAAATTGAAGGATCGCTCTTAAATGTCAATGTAAATTTTCAATTAAGGTTCGATGTATCTTGAAATGACCAAATACAACAGGTTTTGTATATTAACAAACAAACCGTCGATACCAAACACAGGTGATTTCAGGTATTTAATGATGTTTTTTTCGCTTGAATACTCTTCCTGAATAGTGCGACCATTCTGAGATGGTATAATTATTCATAAGTTTGTTTGTTATAAAAGAAAACTGTTTTGTATCCGTTATGTGATATACATACCATTTGTATTATATTAAATGATGTCTTTCGGTTAAATACGTTTCCTGAATAGTGCGATCATTCCGAGATGGTATAATTATTCATAAATTTGTTTGTTATAAAAGAAAACTGTTATGTATCCGTTATGTGATATATATACCATTTGTATTATATTAAATGATGTCTTTCGGTTAAATACATTTCCAGAATAGTGCGATCATTCCGAGATGGTATAATTATCCATAAGTATGTTTGTTAAAAAAAAACTATTATGTATCCGTTATGTGATATATATACCATTTGTATTATATTAAACGATGTCTTAGTTTCTGTTGAGTACATTTCCAGACTATTGCGAATATTCTTAGATGGTATGATTATCCATAAGTTTGTTTGTTATGAAAACTATTATGTTTCCGTTATGTGATATATGTACCACTTGTATTATATTGTTTATCATATGTATACAGTTGTATTTAATCAAATAGTGTACATGTATATCTGATATGTGACATACATATGTCATATATTCATATATATTGTTTTATATTGTTCATCATGTTTACGCAGATGTGTTACACCAAATATTGTATATCCAATATGTGATATACATTTATTGATATTCCTTTTGCAAATTGCAATGAACATTGTATTGTACTTTACTTCCAATCAGTAAAAAAAACCATATAGCAAATAACATAATACGAAATCAGAATACATTTGACAAATCCACATGTCCAAAAATAATTTGCAACTAATAAGACTGGCATGTTGGCTGGATTGCCCTTTCAGAAGAAATAAAATAAATACCTCTGTTCTTCCAAGGGGTCCAGATACAAAGCATTCGGTATAATGCATGATTTCATTGAAATAATCAATCATACACTGGTACTGACAAGTGCTTGTTGAAATTCCACGCTGTGCTTTAGAATTGTGGAGTAACGCGTTATATAATTGTTCCGAGCATTTGTGTTGTAGCAAAGATTTGTGACTTTGGACTATCTCCCAAGGGAAAAAAAATATATATATATATACGATTCTGTTTGTGATGTAATCTCTTTCATTATGTGCAATTGCTGAATGATGTGACCAATAAAATATCATTAAAAAGTTAACACGATATAAACTATTTTCGAAAAATTTGGATCGATTGGTCCTTTGTAATGCTATTCAAATCGGAGCCGACTTGCGATTGTTGTGTCCGCACAGTTGAATACACGGCGTACGGTTTTATTGTCTGTGGCGCACTTATCTATTCGGAAACAGTTTATATCGTGTGTATAATGGCAGTTAAGGGGACTCCTATAGCTAGGGGACCCATACATTCCACATTCTGTCACATTTATTCTTAAAATCAGTTTGTAAATATAATCAGTTTGTATATAATAATAATAGGTCCATTTATATAGCGCAATCACTATATGCATATACTCTACTGCGCTTGATACTAGGTACCATATTATGACCCTGGCTATAACTGCCGAGCAAGTCAGTTAGGCGCTCAAGCATTCCAAGGAATAAATTCCTGCCAGGTACCCATTTTTCACCTGGGTAGAGTACAGCACAGTGTGGATGAATTTCTTGCTGAAGGAAATAAACGCCATGGGTAGGACCCGAACCGCGGACTTCTGCCTGAAAGGCGAGAGTCAGAACCACTACACCACAACGCTTCCAAATAATACTCGTCGATATTGCAACATGGACATTGAGTTTTCCTGACATCACGCTAGAGGTTTTCTTGGTAACGACCATTAATTCAGTAAATAGTTGCTTAGGAAACTGAAGTCCTTATCTTGTGGAAACGAAACATTGTTAAGTTGAAATTCATATGAAGACATAGCTTTAATGTTTTTCCTCTTTTCAGAATTCAGTCGATTTAGTACAGTAAAATGAACTATTAAATGTATTGACTTCGTATACGAAAAATAATTTACACAAAGTTTGTTGTACATTTTGCAAAAACAGCGTTGTAGAGACGTAGATCATACTGAAATGAACAAATGTGCAAAAACTTAAAATGGGCTAGAGCTGTAGTTTTTTGTTTGTTTGCTTGTAAATACTTATTGTGAGAAACTCGGCATTAAAGTTCAGTTGTGCTGATATTTAATGTGGAAATTTATTATTTCAGATCAGCTTTAGAGCAAATTTTGGACTAGTTTGACAAAGAAGTATTCATATGTCATGAAACCGGAATATTTAAGGAACAGCTTTGAAGTGTAAACAAAAAAAAATCTTTATTATTTTTTGACCAAATTGAACATTAGCTGTCAGTATGCACTTGTTTTGTATCATGGTCCTTTTTGTTTTGCTTGGAGACGGCATGATGGATAATTTTCTTGGAATCTGTGAAGTTTGAAAATAATTATCTCATCATAAATATGCCAGATTTACTTTTTTTTTTTCAAACTTTACCGTTTAATGAAATAAACGGGCACATCCTCCAATGTAATTCCGTTACAGACATTCTACATACCTTGGAGCCATCTATGTGGGCCGTGTAAATGTTTCTTCTTTTCTATATGCTAGCAACACGATATAAACTATTTCCGAAAAAAATAACTAGAACACAGACAATAGGTCCGTACACCGTGCATTCAACTGTTCGGACACAACAATGACAAGCCGGTACCGAATTCAATAGCAATACAAAGGAGCATTGGAATTGCGTTCGACTTAACTTTTCGAAAATACTCTATATCGTGTCTAGCTCTTACTTAATACTACCTTGTAAGAACTTGACCAGTCCTTGAGAGTTTACAAATGAGCTTTAAGAGACAATAAGTCTAGCTCAATCGACATGTGATTCCGTTATACCGCCCATGTTGAATTGCCCATGTAAATGAAACGAAATCAATATAGTTTGTAATCGATTCCACAGTTACGATTTCAAACAACCATTGCTATTCTAAATACTTTGTTCATTCTTGGTATATGAATGGTTTCTTCTAATATTTTGATATTTGATTCAGACTCTCTTGGAAAAGTGGGAGATTTGCCTTAACTTTTATTGTATGTAACTGGGCGTATACCCTCCTAATGTTTGTATTTTGTGTAAGTGCATATGTATCAATGTATAAAGGCGATATAACGACGCGTTATCACAGACAATGCTGCTTCTGTATTTTCTTTGCTTATTTTTTTTACACATTCTATGATCGCGTGTTGTACACTAATGTAAACACCGAACTGTTAATTGTTTTATTGAGATTGAAAGTTTTATGATGTTGCTGAATCAAAGCCAATAAAATATCCGTTCTTTTTGTGACAAAAAAAACCCCGATTAATGTGATGATTGTTTGGTTTCGTGTTATCTGGTCTGGACAAGGGAAATTTTACACCTGGAATAACAACTCGTTTACTTCCTTTGATGTAGATTCGATGCCGCGGTTTGAAGAATGAACATTCCTAATAAATTCTAAATTCCTAAAATGCTACCTCAGGCTGG
>BQKZ01001891.1:12069-24721 GCA_036244855.1 Temnopleurus reevesii | reverse complement strand
GGGCAAAAGATGGAGAGAAGGAAGAGATAGGGCGAGGCAACAAATAGAGGAGGTTATGAGAGAATAGGGTGGTTAGAGAAGTTGTTTAGAGAGAGCGGGATGAGGTGGGCCTAAAACAAAGAGCTTGTTAATATATAAAGCTCTTTGGCCTAAAAACAAGTGCGTCGAAGAACAAAGCGAAGAACGAATCGATATTAAAAGAGGGGGTGCAGAAATTTGACACTGAGGGGAGGGGTGGTGGGGTTGGATAAAAGTATGGAATTGGAGGGGGTATAGTGGAGCAGCTCTATACCAAGCAAAACTACCAGAGGACGAAAGATGGGGCCTAGAAATTAAACGAAATGATTAATAGAGGGGATTGGAATGGCAACTACGCGAGATAGAAGGTCGAGTGGCTGTTAGTAGAAGAAAATTGTGGACAGAGATTAGGGAGGGATTCATGAAAAGAGGCAGAAAAAGGAATAGTAGGCGGACTTGCGATAGTGATAGTATCTGTTTTGGGGTTACAACAAGTTTGGGGAATAGAAAGTACGGACGCGCCGTGGTCTAGAGGTTCTGACACTCGCCTCTCAATTAGAGGATCGGGGGTTCGAATCTCGCACATGACGTTTGTTTCCTTCAGCAAGAAATCTATCCACACTGTGCTGCACTCAACTCAGATTAACATTTTCTTCTCTTTCCAGAAAATTAGACAAAATTGTAATGTTCTCTTCAAGTATGATGTGGAAATTATTGATTCTGCATGTATTTTGGGATGAATCTGGTTGATTACCTGTCTACTTTTCTTTAAAAGGAAAAACAATCCAATTTCTTTTTTGTACAAAGTGAATAGAGAGTTCTCCACTTTGCAGCCATTGTGTTCTTGTAGGTTGCCGATTTAAGTAGCCCAGGAGGGATGGAAATAAAAACTTTAAATATTCATAACTTTCAATGGAAAGTCGGATTTTGCTCAAATTTTCACAATTTGATCAATTTATTTTGCTCAATTTTTCACAATTTGATCAATTTATTTTGCTCCATCCACTGAGAGCACACCAATGTATGGGCGAAGTTCCCCTTCAAGGTCAAAAGTCCAGAGTTTTCGTTCAACAATGGAGGGGCTCAACGACGGGAGAATTCGTCAGATTCCTGCGTTCTTGCTAACCCGTCCTTATTCCCTCCGTTGCTCTTAACTTCTATTACGCAACTCGTTTACGGCAGTATGCAAATTGAGTGTGACATCAGGAATCAAGCTTTCACGCCGAAATCCAAAGACCGCGTAGGTTACGCGATTTGCATGATAGGCACGTGATACGCTTGGCCGCATCTGATTGGCTACGTTCCTGTATCTAAGACGGACGCAGGATTGAGCAAAACCGTTTTAGAATTTTGCTCTTCGCCGTTGTTGTCACTGGCAACCAGCGAAGCCGTCCTAGACAATGGTCAAATGGTATTGATTAGCGATTTTGCCGTCCGTGCTGACGATGCGTAAACTCGCTAATCTTACTCTGTGGAGCGCGGGAGAGCTCCGAGTTACATGTGTTCTCATAAATTTTGGGGATTGCTAAACCAACAGAGAAGAATCGAGACAAGGCTTATGAGCTCGAGCAAAGTTGGGTACATGGCTGTAAGAGCGTCTTCGCTGAGGTAAATTGCCATCTCGTCCAATGACCGTTTCGTCCAAACGCGCTTCGTCCAACGTTACTTCGTCTATAAACATTTCGCCCAATAAACATTTCGTCCAATTGCCGATTTGTCCAGTAACCAATTTGTCCAATATCCCGTTCGTCCAATAGCCATTTCGTCCAATAACCATATGGTCCATCTTCACTTTGTCTAATTGCCTATTCGTCCAATCATCATGTGGTCTAGTCCTACTTCGTCCAATTACCGCTTTGTTTAGTGTCACTTTGTCCTATCATCAGGTTGTCCAGATTGGACGAAATGATGTTAGCCCAAATGGCTATTGGACGAATTGATTATTGGACCAAACGTTAATGGACAAAATGGCTATTGGACGAACAGGATATTGGACAAACTGGTTATTGAACAAAATGGCTATTGGACGAACAGGATATTGGACAAACTGGTTATTGGACGAAATGAATATTGGACAAAACGGTAATTAGACGACCTAATGTTAGACGAAGCGTGTTTGGACGAAACGGTCATTGGACGAGATGCCATATTGGACGAGATGGGGATAAACCTTCGCTGAAGGCAGACTCACACCCTTCCATTTTCACCCTGTGTCGATCAGCCCAGTGACAATTTGTGACAATTAAATACGCTCCCTGGGCGGTATTTCACAAGCTACGCACGACTTACAGAAAGACTGGAGTATGTTTAACGAGCGTAATACGTGCAAGATTCCTGAAGATTCCTGATCATCCGGCACAAGAACAGGTACCAGTCGTACGTAAAGTCGTTCTTAAAGTCTTTATTATCTTGTTGAAACACCACACTGGACACACAATGACACGGGTCATACGCTGGGCTGAGGCTCAGCGTACGCTCCTGGAACGCAGGCCAATCGTCAGTCCACCGTCTGATCAGCGTATACTGTAGGCTCGGAGAGCGTTTTTAGTTTTGAAAAAAAAAAACACGCTGGGCCGCCGAAGGGTGAGAACGCAAAGGTGTAAATCTGCCTTGAAGAGAAATCGATCACCGGATTTGGCCTAAAATGTTCTCAGGTATGCTAACCGTTCTGGAATAAACAGAGGGTGCATTTTCATATGAATTCACGGTTTTCACTGCGAGTGAATGGCGCAGAGTATGGTTATTGTCGTCATACGCACAGCAAACACGGCACGGTGTAACGGCACGGTTTTTACGCAGTATCTTGGTTGTCATTGGCCAGCACGCTCCGCCGCACACATGCACAGGATCTTCAACAATTGGCCAATCACAGGGGAGATGGCGCGTATAAACCGTGCCGTGATGCCGTGCCGTGTTTGGTGTGCCCGGGCCTTACTTTGGCTCAACTATTACGTCATTCATATTACAATTTTAACCTCATTCGTATTCCAGAACGGTTGGCATCTCTGTGTTCTGGGGCCAATTGCACGAAATAGTCTTAGCTATCCTCATCCTGCTAAGACGTCTTGACTTCTTGTGCCACCCTCGTAACATGGACATTCGAGGTGAAACGACTATGTTAACATGGTGGCATAAGAACTTAAGACGCCTTAGCATGAAGAGGATAGCTAAGACTATTTCGTGCAATTGGCCCCTGGTAAACATGCCTCATTCCAATAAAGTTACGAAAATTATAAATGACAGGCAACTATACAATGAGTTTTAAAATGGCATAGTTTATATTAATATAAGGCACTCCAATATTTACAGATCAATATATATATTATATATACATTGTGAAATTTTCTCATGATACTCTCTAAATCCCTTGGATTTAAAATCGATCTAATAGATTGTAGTCAGGGACCAATCCAAAACTGGCTAGAAAATTTCAATCGAATAAGATTGTAAAGTAAAACAATTAGAATTGGAATTTAAATCCGATTTGGAATGGTCCCTGATCTGTTAGATTGGCTTTCCAATTGTCATGATTGTAGGAATTTAGAAAGTATTTTTGACAAGACGCATCTTTAAAGAAGTTCATCTTCACAAATTGACAATTCATATAAAAATAGTAAGCAAAATATTTGAGAAAGAGTTTGATGTTATCCACTATGTTGGATTGTAGGTATCCAAATTCGATTGCAAATATTAATCCTATTTGTATCTATAATTTGCAGTCAGACATTTTGAAAGATGGTTTTGAAGCACGGGTGTGGAGGTTTTCGGTTCTTTTTCGTTTTCAACTGAAAATTCGTCGAAGCATAAAAACACACCAATAAAATCGGTCGATAAATGTTATAACCTATCACATATAGGCCAATTTTTAGGGGGGAAAACTCCCACAGTTGTGAGAGCCATTTGAATTACCAAGGCATGGCTACAACCTTTGGGTTTTTCTAATTACACTCCATTGTGAAGTTTACATCCAATATATCCCAATTTTTCTTTCATAAAGCTGTTTGTACATCTACGCACGCCTCTACAAACGACTGGTGTTTTTTCATGTGCACAATTCAGTAGGAAAGGGACACCAGCCGCTCGAAAAGTCGTAACTATAGATTCACGCACAGCTTTATGAATCACAACCCAGCTCTCTTTAAAAATCGGAATCAAAATTCCGATCCAGATAATCTGGTCCTTATTCTGCTAAATGAAAATGTTCTCCAGGTAAGAAATATCCGGGAATAGAGTACGAAGTTTGACAACTCATTTGCTTAATTAAGGAGCTGGACAATTTAAACGGATGGGCATCGCCCCCTCCCGACTGGCTACGCCATCAATTTCATGTCTCTATAGAAAAGCAGGGTGATGTTGGCCATGATATACTGAACAAAAATGTAGAGGGACTGCAGCACCCTCCCTCCCCTTTCCGTGGTTCTTGTCGAGGATGAAGTGCCCACAGGACGTTTTGAGAAGTGTGTGTGGGTGTGTGTGTGTGGGGTGGGGGGTGGATTGGTCTATATAAAACATTCTTAATGGCAAATCTTATTTTCATATATTCACTGACAAACTTAAATTGGGGAGGGAGGGGGCTGCAGGCCGCCCCCCCCCCCTTCCCCACTGGTTCCAAGGTCCATTTTTAAAATGTGTAGTAATCCAGCGTACTGGCGTTGCTCACTGCCCAGAAGATAAATCCAAATGCGGTACCCCCAGCAAACATGGCGGCAACAGTCACAAAAGATAACACCGAGAGCACCCCCATTCCTGACAATCCATGTCCGCTGATGACAAAGAAAAAGAAGGAGAAAATCAATCGAAGTTAATATCTACAGAAAATTGCATGTGTTTGGTAAATACAATCGTAAAATTGATAATTCGTCATTGTTTTCACGAATTGGCATTGTTGTACGAAACCATTACTACAGTTACACTTTCAATGAAACGTGTCCTGTATAATTTATACGCGTCTTGGAGTGGGGTGCCCATTCAGTTGTTGCTATGTCGGTATATATTTGTATCAATGTAACACTTCCCTTCGGCTTCCGTCACCGTGGTTTCGTGACAACATCAACGATTTAATCTGAGAAAATTAGCACCGTTTTCCAATCAACTCTGGGGCATTGTGATTTTTGTGGTTAAATAATTCAGTTATTTTATTTATTTATATATTTATTTATTCATTCATTCATTTACTCCTTCCTTCATTCCTTCATGCAAAAGCGTATTCAGTTTTTTTGTTTTTCGTTGTTTTTTTTTTCGCTGACAATTATGGGAGAAAATGTTTAAAGCTTGTACATGCTAAAGTAAATCAATTTCTGCCAAGAAATATGACAATGGTTACTTTTATGATTTCTCACGGAAATCTCAATTGCATTGACGCTGTACACAAAATCACATTTTAAGCAATTTTGGGAGTGATGACTTTTTAAACACATACGCGTTGCGCAGTTATCATTGGCTTAATTGTGCGTACTAAATGTGGTCTCAAAAGTTCCACGATGAGTAAAAGAGAATACTCTGAAAATTTCGGGTTCAGAAAATTTATTGCGCGAAACGTCTTTTTACGGTTAATTCCGCCCCCCCCCTTTTTTTTTTACCTGCCCAGGCTAGAGCCCCCAATGCCGACCCATGGAAATCGCTGTGAGCAGAAGCGATAAAGAGGTGAGCAGTAAAAACTCTATTCAAGCGTTCACCATGTCCATATGGCTTCCTGATAGCCAAAGAAAACTTTTACTTGGGCTTTGATGGGCACGAAATCATGTTTCCCCAAGAGATTACCTTGTACATCCACCGGCTAATCTCGAGCCGAAAATGAGCATGAGCCCGCCAATGAACGAAGAGACGAGACTAACACCAGAGGTGCTGCCTAAGCTCCCCGAAGCGGCTGCAGAGATACATGCACCGCCGATCGCCCCCACCACATAGAACACCTGCAAAAAAGGGTAAATAAGTTATAACACGATATAAACTATTTCCGAAAAATTACGTGGGCCACAGACAATAGAACCGTACGTCTGTATTCAATTATGCGGACACAACATTCACAAGCCGGTTCCTATCTGAATACCATTACAAAGGACCATTGAATTTGCGTTCGACGTAATTTGTTGAAAATAGTTTACGTCGTATTTTTTTGTTATACGGCGCGTTCTCCATTGTCTCCCGAGACAGACGGACGCCAATGATGATGATGATGATATATTCTGGCAAACCTTTAACCGAGTTTTTCCCTTTGTTTGTTCATTTATTTATTTATCATTTATTGATCAATATTTTAGCAGAATGCCCTCACAACAAGATGTTGGTATCACGAGGGGTCCTGCTTAATACAAAATACATGTCTGTCTGCCTGTTTGTCTCTGTCTGTCTGTCTGTCTGCCTTTCTCTCTCTCCCTCTGTATGTCTGTCTGTCTGTCTCTCCCTCTCTGTATGTCTCTCTCTCTCTCTCTCTTTCCGTCTGTCTCTCTCTATCTCTCTCTCCTCCCTCGATATGCCTGTCTGACTGTCTCTCTCCATCCCCCTCTTCCTCACTCACTCTCTCTCTCTCATTCTCTCTTCCAACACGATAAGTTTTCGAAAACGCAGACAATAGATCCGTACGCCGTGTATTTAACTGTGCGGACACAACAATGACAAGCCGGTACAGAATTCAATAGCATTACAAAGGATCATTGAAATTGCGTTCAACTTAACTTTTCGAAAATACTTTATATCGTGTTTTCCTCATTCTCTCTCCTTTAAATAGTCAGTAAAACTACAGGGTGCGTAAGAAAAAATCCTCACCTGCCACCAGGTTTTCCGCTCCTCTTTTGAACTTCGCGAGATATGGGGACCACGACTCCATTTGTTCGGTGGCAAGTGCCTGTGTCCGAGCACCCGCTCCACTGGTCCTCTCTTTCCCTCTTCCCCCATCCGTATCTCTCTTCCTCTCTTTCTCGCCCCCAAGTTTCCATTCGTTCGGTGGCAAGCGCCTGTGCCCCTAGCGCCCCTCCACTATTCCCCTCTTTCCATCTTCCTCTCCCCCCTCTCTCTCTCTCTCTCTCTCTCTCCTTCACTCCCTCTCTCTCCTTTATTCAGTAAGAAATTTCCTCACCTGCCACCAGTTTTCCGCTCCTCTTTTGAACTTCGCGAGATAGGGGGACCACGATTCCATTCGTTCGGTGACAAGCGCCTGTGCCCCTAGCGTGCAGAAGCTGCTACTGCCACCGATTGTATCTGATACCACAAGAACCAAAGGGATCTGGAGACAACCGATCAAGATACCTATGGTAAAGGGGGGGGGGAGTCAAAAGAAATACGAGGAAATCAAACAACAAACTCATACTGGGCGGTGTTTCACCAAGTTACGAAAGACTTTGAGAACGATTTGGTGAAACACCATGCTTGTCAAAGTTATTTCGAGGCTCAAAGAAATCGCTAGGTTTTACTACTACTACTACTACTACGACTACTACTACTACTAATAATAATAATAATGAACGACTTTTAGAGAGCGCCGTTATCAACTCTTCATGAGAATTCCCTAAGACTAGAGCTCTACAATTCCAGCATTATTACCATGATTACCCTGGCTTTAGCAGTGCAGTTAATAGGCGCATAAGCTCAGGAATAAATTCCTAACAGGTGCCCATCCATCTCACCTGGGTTGAGTGCAGCACACTGTGGACGAATTTCTTGCTAAAGGAAATTAAAGCAATGGGTGGGACTCGAACCAATGACCCCCTGGTTGAAAGGCGAGAGTCCGAACCACTACAACACGGTGCCTTCCCCTAGTCTTGTAGCGGAAATTGGTTTCAAAGTCCCCCCCCCCCCAAAAAAAAAAAAACAAAAACAAAACAAAACAAACAAACAATAAGAAGACAAAAAAACGGACCCCACTTCTCCCCGCTGGCATTACAAGCGAAACAAAACGATAAAAGGTTTTAATTTCAGATTCTGGAGTTGTTTCTTTTGTAGCCATAATTCGTACCCCATGCCGACAGTCATGAAGCCTTTTTTTTAAAAGCTTATTACACACAGACATTTGGGAGAATGTGAAAGCCCCTAATAATTTGGTTTTATGAATTTGTAACGTGAGGACCTAACAGTTCAGGGGTCTTTTTCTCCAACATTTCACCAAAGTTTGATACCTCAGCCCTAACCCTGAGTTACTTCGCGTCAAGGTTTCACTACGGTAAAATGTTTAAAAGCCTGCAACTTTGATTTTAAACCAGGTGCAAAATCTGAAGACAATTTTACTCTGACCCGTTGGCAATAAAATAAATAAAATTCTGCTACACAGCGATTGTATTAACGTTGCTAACGAAGTCCTTATTGGTGGAAAATAGAAGAAAAATAGACGCTCGTCTAAAAAAATGCAACACAAAAATCTGATTGTTTAGACATTTTTTATATTCTTCAAAATGTCTAAACAATAAAATTTGAACCTAAGAAATTAGATTGATTCACATGTGCCTACTTGCATGTACATGTTTATCATTTTCTGAGCTGTACTGATATGCTCTAATATAGAGCGAAACAGTCGTGTCTGCAGATTCAGTAATTATGTATGTATATATGTATGCATGTATATGTATGCGTTTAAAATCGCTGCCAACCGCGGACCACACCATGCAAAAGTACCTTCAAACCGCGGGCGTACCTGCAACGGGGGACAGTCCACGGTTGTAATTCTGTATGAGAACAGTTCGTATACGTAGAGCTTTACAATAAAAATGCATTTAAAGAAGGATATGGGGTACGTCCTCGGTTGGGTGGTACTTTGTCAAATTAGAACGTCCACGATTGCAAGTCCTCAGTTATATTTTGGATCGTCAGGGATGTGTCTTCGGTCCATGGTAACGAATGGTAAACTAACACACAAACACACACAAACACACACAAACTAAAACGCATGTCCACGTTTGGAGGCGAAAACCCGTATGTATGTATGTATGTATGTATGTATGTATGTATGTAGTTATGTGTTTCTTTGTATGTGTGTGGGGAATGAGGGGATAAATCATCTTACCCGAAACATAGGGAGGCCATGCAAGCGTCTGGAAAAACCATGAGCCCTCAACTTGTGGATTCTGAGAAAGAGAGAGAGGGAGAGAGAAAGGGAGAAAAAGTATGTGTTATTTCATAAAAACTTATCACTCAAATGGGGGTTGTTTAAAAGTTGCAATCGATCGCAAATCAACTGCAAATCGGTTGCGAATTGTAACGCGCATGACACAATGATTTTGAATGGCACGTTCCGATCAACTGTAACTGGCGATCAATCGCAACTTTTGAACAACACCCACTGACGATATACAAACAAGGAAATGTTAATTAGGTCCCTATAATTTAATGATATCTCTGACAACGTTTTTACATTTAGTTCCTTTTAAAGAAAAGTAGACAAGGAATTGACAAGAATCATCGAAGAAAATGTATGCAGAATCAAAATGTCCATAATCATCATACTTGAAGAGAAAAGCTGCCTATATTTCTTTTAAAAAATGTGAACTTCTATGCACAAAGTGAATGGGGAGCTCTCCGGGTTGGCATTAATTTTTGAAAATTCAGAAGTTTTGAATGGATCATACGATTTGTCAGAAATTTTTCCAAATTGATTATTGTATTTTTTTCCATCAACTTATAGCTCATCAATGTCTGAGTGATGTTACCCTTTAAAAGAAGAGTCTACTCAAAACTAATGACGTCATAAGTTCACAATTTACCATTTATTGTATTTATATCAATGTTATAGAATGTTACTTTTTCCCCAAAATATGATTTGCTCAAAATTCTAATGATAGGAAATTTTGAGGATAGATATGTAGATCCCCTATTTGCATGCTTACAATCATATAAACTTTGTATCTTTCTGGAGAAATGATGATTTTTATTTTTCACCATAAATACAAAGAAATTCCGGTTACTAGTGCACCCATGATGTCATCAAATTGGCAACATGTCTGATAATTTTCACTGATTGCCAATTTTTTCAAATCTTAAAAATGCATTACTTTCTTATTCTTTGTCCGATTTTCTTCAAACATTTTTTGTGCTGCTCAGTAATATTTTCTACTGCTGTCATTATAGTATTGTTTTCGGGTAGACTGGAATTAATAATAGCAATAATAATATCTAACATTTACACAGGGTAGCCACCATCAACTCTAAGCTGTTCTACCCGCGGGTCCTGCATATCAAGTTATTATTACCCTTCTCCATTCTTAAAAGCCGAGCACTTGGCAAGAAGGCAGATGGTCCCATTTTTACCAGTCTTTGATATGACTCGGCTGGGGATCGAACCCACGACCTTCCGTTCAGGGGGCAGACGCTCTACCAGTGAGCCATTCACGGTGTGTACTTACTACGAGATCTGTTGTCCATGGTACTAAGAGTTCGATCGTCACAACGGCCAGCCCCATCATTGTCCCTGCGACAAGAGCCATGGCGAAAAAGGGCACCTTCCATTTTTCCACGTAACTGTCGGCTCTAAATGAGACAAAGAGAAGGGCAACTCAGCAAGAATATTCAGTAATCACAATCTGGAATTTCTATTTTCCCCATAATTTTCGTTATCGCCATTATTCATTATTCATTTTATCTATATTTTTATACTTTGTTCTATATCTATACTTGTTGTATATTTTGAAATGAGCATAATAAAAAAAAAGATCTACTTTTGTTGAACTTTAAAATAAGCTTCAAAATTTGTTGGAATGAATCGGCATGCAAAATCAGCACAAAGTTTAATCTAAGAAAACAACTATAAAAATTTATGAAAAGTTTTGTTCAGTCTACACACCTAAATAAGAGGGTGGAACATTACACCTTACAATACAGGGAGCTTCCCTTATTAGTGCAACTTTACATTTCTTTCGAAAAGGTGCAAAATTATCCGGATACATTTCTAAACAGCGGCAGCTACGTAGGGCTTATATCCGCGCCATGAAGGATCACTTTATTTCAGGGTAGACTGTTTACCGACTGAGCTGCCTACCGGCTCTTATCAAGCTAGGAACATTACGACATTAGAACGTCCCGGATAGCCACATGCGAATATTTGGACATATTTTCTCGGAAAATGGATTGTCACCGTTGACGGATTGAAGTCTATGGATGTGTTGTTTAAAAGTTGCAATCGATCGCAAGACAATTACTGCAAATCAGTTGCAAATTCTGACGCGCATTTTCATTCGCGCAAAATGTGCGCTTCTACCAAGACGCAGATGAAACAGTGGTTTTGATTGGCGCGTTCTGATCAACTTTTGAGCAACATCTCTACGCTCCCATGCAAGTATTGCAACATAGACCCATTCTTAATTTCTTCAGGACACACGTATAAATAAATATCATGCACTGGCCATATGAAGAAAAATGTTATAAAATATCTCAGGATTAGATTCTGTACTCAAGAACGATAACTTTTTGGAATTATGTTGCTCATTCTCAAAACCTAATGGCCAATACACGATGTCCCATAAAATTATAACAAACACATACCCTGAAGGAACTGAGAGTGACGTCTTAAACTAAGGTTGGCTATCTTATTTTGCATTACATGGGGTATAGATTTTGATACTTTTTGTTAGCAGAAGTATTCAACAAGTCATGGAATATGTTCAATTTAAAAAAGGGAAACCCATTTTGCGAGAAGCCGTTGACTAATCTGCAAGTCGAGACATTGCAATTTTCTTCCTTTGTCGTCTTTGGTCTTTGTTATCTTATCATCAGTGGGCAGCATCTTTCAGGACGAAAAAGTAACGCAACACTGGGCATAGCTTTCAGGGTGCAATACTGTACCACTCATAAATGTACAATATTGCATCATTTCAATGAAGTCAAAATATTGCACCTTTTCATTATGGTACAATATTACAAAAAAAAAAAAGCGTTTTATGAATGCGTGTCCGTACTTTTGTGTGTACGTCCAATTGTTTTTATTATTTAAACTAATCTCCCTACAGGCCGTTCCTTTTTATTTATCATGAAAATCGATCAGTTTTTAAAATTCAATATTTTGAAAAGTGAGTCATGGAATGTTGATTAGGTTTGGTTTTATGTATACTATATACTATACTAACGACAAAATTATTGGGGGTTTGGGGGCTCAGATACCCTTTAAAATGCTGCTTTGTGGGATATACTTACAAATATTTATCATAAGGTTTTGCTGGCGCCGTCATTCGGGTGATCCAGGGTTCTACCAAGGCGTAGGAATACACACCAACCATGCACCCAAGAAAGGTCATCGCTGCCAAGAAAAAAATGAAAGATTCTAAATTAGAAAAGGGCTTATAAAAATTGCTCCTTCGGAATCATGATCGGTTCTGACTCTGTTGTATATGATTGGGAAGATTTGTATGATGAGGGTGCATGATGGTTATGATGATGGCTATGATGATGATGATGATGATGATGATGATGATGACGAAGAAGAGGAGGGTGTTGTTGGTGATGATGACGAAGATGACGATGATGATGATAATGAAAATGGTGGCTGTGATGATAATGATGATAATAATAATATTGATGGTGATGATGATGAGGCGGATGATGAGGATGATGATGATGATGATGATGGCGATGGTGATGATGGTGATGATGATGATGATGATGATGATGATGATGATGATGATGGTGATGGTGATGATGATGATGATGATGATGATGG
>BQKZ01001890.1:54594-79685 GCA_036244855.1 Temnopleurus reevesii | reverse complement strand
AAAGCCCATAAAATTTCCTTTCCATTGCTACCAAGCACTTGTCGACCTAATCTACAGCCGATTTTATATGAATTTTTTTAAAAGGCCAAATAACACACGGGTCTATGGAGAACTAATTACGCGTGTGTACCCTATAAGGGGAACTCCACCGAGACATTGATGTGCATTTAATGAATGGAAAAAAATACAATGATGAAAGTACAAATTTAAGCAAAATCCAACAATCCACTCAACAGTTTCAAAGTTTTGATTATTACTGCTCATGGGCTCCATAAATTGGCAACCTAAAGGCACAAAATGGATGTCAACATGGAAAACTCCCCAATTGAACTTTGTATACACAAAAATGTTTCATTTTCTTCGTTTTCTAGGATAGTAGACACAATTTTAATTTTCTGTTTGAATAAAATATGGACATTTTGATTATGCTTGCATTTTGTAATGAATCATGCTGATTCCTTGTCTACCTTCCTCTAAGAGGATCAAAATGTTAAATTTGGTGTAAAAAGTGAATGGAGATTTCTCCATGTTGGCAGCCATTTTGTTCAGTTCATTTTATTTCCACAAATCGATTAAAAACACAAGGTACATGTAACAAAAACAATCAAAATACATTAAACAAAGTGAACAATGATAAAACAATCAATCAAAGTGTGGCGGGGAATGACAAAGGCCAAAATGACCTATCTAGGCCTTTCCCCTTAGGACAATTTAAATACATGTAGAAGTGACAATGGAAAATCAATAACCATTATCATAGCTATAATATCAATAACAAAATATTTTTATAATGAAAAATACTTTTATAATGAAAATGAACTATTAGAACAAAAATGTGTTTCCTTAAAATGACAACCACGATACAAAACAAAACAAACTGACAAGGAGGCGGAAGGAGGAACAAAATTCACGGGCTGAGGAGAAAACAAAATTATATTTGCGTCTAAAGGACGACAATGTTGGACAATTTTTGAGGTTATCAGGAATCGAATTCCATAATGTTGGTCCGGTGAATGTAATTGTGGTGCGTGAGAACTGATACTTAAAATTTGGGATAAATAAATTATTAGTTTGCCTAGTTAAACGATTTGTAAGATATTTATTCTGAATAAAATGGGTTTGTAAACAATTTGGCAAGAGAAGATTACAGTAAGAATACATAAAACTTCTATCTTACTCTACACATTTTCCAGTTGCGCCTTGAGCATTTTCGTGAAAAGTGGATTTGGCGCCATATAAATCATATATATTATTATTATTATTATTATTATAAAAGGGCTATATGTTGCTTATTTATTTGCTCCAGGGTCAGCAATTTGAATTTCCGGAGAATGGGGGCTGTATGTGTTAAAGGCTTTCAGTTAGAAATTATTCTTATTGCACGTTTCTGAAGTATTATTAATCTTAATAAATAACAATTAGCACATTTTCCACAAACAATATTACGATAATTGAAATATGGTAATGTCATTGTATTGTATAGGTTAAAAAGAATATTTTGGGGTAGAATGTGTTTGAGCCTGTTCATTACACCTAATGTTTTAGCTACTTTACATGAAATATCATTTATATGATCTTTCCCTGTCAACCTGTCGTCGATGGTTACACCTAAAAATTTAGTTGAATGGACGTAAGGAATTCTAATGTTATCGATTACAATATCTATATCATTTGAATTGATTCGTTTATTTTTAGGTTGAAAAAACATGCAACATGTTTTATCTAGGTTCAACTTAAGTCTATTTGCTAAAAACCATGAAGTAATCTTAGGTAATTCACTTTGAAGAGTAAGTCGTTTTGCTTGCACATTATCCCCTGATAAAAACAAGTTTGTATCATCTGCAAAAACAATGGATTTAAGAACATCACTCGCATATTGAATATCATTTACATATAAAAGTAAAGGAAGTGGCCCGAGGACTGACCTCTGAGGTACACCTAAAGATAAAGATTTTATTTCAGAAGATACATTGTCAATTAAAACATATTGCACTCTGCCACTTAAATAACTTTTGAACCATTCCAAACACAATCCTCTTGTTTCATAAAAATACATTTTGTCTAATAAAATATTATGGTATATACAATAAAATGCTTTGGATAAGTCCAAAAATAATTCAACCATGAATTGTTTATTTTCAAATGCATGAGATATTGTATTGGTAAAATCAAGTAATGCCATATATGAGGAATGTGATTTTCTAAAACCATATTGTCTATCATATAAAATATGTATTTTACTTAAAAATGATAAGAGACGTGTATAGATCAATTTTTCAAAGATTTTAGAAAATGTAGAGAGTACTGATATTGGACGATAGTTATTAAGTGAGTGATTGTCTCCTTTTTTGAAAATGGGAGCAATTTTAGCTAGTTTTAATTTATTCGGACAAAACACCATTTTGTAAAGATGAGTTAGAAATATTGCACAATGGATTAAGAAATAACAAAATAGTTTTCCTCAGTATGTCAACATTTATACCATCATAACCCGGACTCTTGTTTACATCGAGGTGTTGTACAATTTCAAGTATTTAAAAACATTATATTTTGCTCATAAACATGGAATTCGGATATTCTGCCTTCGGTAAAAAGTCAGACTAATTAGTACATGCATCAGGTAAATTATTTAAAATTTCATCTCCTATTTTTACAAAGTAATCATTAAATGAATTGACAATTTTTTCTTTATCAAATACTTGAGCACCATCAACTTCAATGCATAGGTTATTAACTCTATCCTTTACTCGACACAAAATTTGATTGATAGTTTTCCAGGTTGCCTTGGTATTATTGGATGACTTTTTGAATAATTTGAAATAATACTATTTTTTGCATTTTCGTACCTCACTTGTTACTAAGTTCCTATAAGTTGTATATTTATTTTTATTAAAAGTTGTTGGATTTTTTTAGATATTTAAGAAACAGAAGATTCTTTTTATTGCACATTTTTCTCAGATTCGAGTCAAACCAAGGTTTAGTTTTGTTCTTTTTCTTTTGTAATGTAACTTGAAAAGGGAAACATTCATCATAATGCTTCATAAAAATTTGCATAAAGACTTCAAATTTTGTATTTACATCTGGTACGGAGTACACCTCTTCCCAGTTGACAGTTTACTAATCTATTACAGAACATGCGAATATTTATATTATTTATTGCACGTTTAGGGTTGCTTGGATTGCACAAATTAATATCGTTTGGACTATGGTAAAAATTAGAGAAGGTAAAAAAGGCAAATGGTCGCTCACTTCACTCAATAAGATAGGAGAGCTAAGGTTTAAAATAGACTCGGGTCTATTTGTAAATATATTATCGATAAGAGTTACAGAATTCGATGTTATCCTTGTTGGTTTAAGTATCATTGGTGTAAAAGAAAATGTTAATAGATAATCAATAAACTTTTTAACATATTTACTTAACAACGCATTCAATATATAAATGCTGAAGTCGCCAAGCAGCTGGCATTCTTTCTGTTCACAAGATATTGTGTGGAGCGACATTGAGTCTAAAAACTCGTTTACGTGTTGTGACGGAGGTCTGTACATTGCGGCAAGAATTGTGCATTTTTGTCGATGAAAAATTTCGAAAAAATTGCTTCTATGGAATCATTAAAAACATCAAGGTCAAAACGTCTACGAAACTGAAGGTTTTCATGCACAAAGAAACCTATCCCTCCACCCCTTTTATTCTTGCGCCCAGCACCAACACAATTATAACCGTCAACATTGAATGTCCCATCTTCAGTGAGCCAAGTCTCGGACAAAGCTATTACAGAGAGGGGGAAAGTTAAATTTGTTAGGATAGTTTCAATGCTATAAAAATTCGTTTTAATACTTCTACAGTTAAAACGTTAAATTGACAATGTACTATATTCAGAAAGGTCATATTGGCAAGAGTTTACATGTTCATTTAATTTAGAAGGCAACAAATAATGGTTTTCATCAACAAAATCGTTTTCATCATCTAGTATCCGAACAGTGTCGACATTCTGTAAATTCTCCTGACAGTGTATAACAATTTGAAGGCCGCCTCATACATTGATTACATAACATAAAGGACATTTAAAAGAAAGTTACAGATAAACAAATAGTGATAATTACATTAACTACTGTTAATTATATCCTTGCAATCAATTCATTGAACGTTCTCTCAATGGCATTGCTCACTGCTGTGTCTAGAAGACTCACTAAGTCTATGTTCATAAGAATGTCATTAATCACTTGGCAGGTCACAGCAGCGATCTGCCTCGTATTCACTGGTGCGTTTGAAGCCATTGTCGAATTAGAATAACAACAGATCAGGAATATTCAATGTTGGGTGCAGTGACAAATTCTAAACAAGGTGACACGGAAACAAGCACATGGGACTGAACATAAGTTCTGAGGTCAAAATGTCATGAAAAAAAACCTGCCTTACTCCTATCTTTGCTACTCCTTGTAGATTCACATATATCCGTTCACATAATGCTGCAGCTGGATATAGTTAGATGTACTACAGTTCAATATAGAAAGTCCAAAAGGTCCAATATCAAGGTGTTTTTTTCCAGAGATACAAAGTTGACGAACGCCCCACCCAGTAAGAACTTTGATTGAAAAAAAATAAGGAGCCCGTGAGAGGTGGAATTCAAAACTTGGAAAATCCATAACTTTTGAATGGATTTTCAGATTTTGCTGAAATCTTTACGGTTTGATTATTGTATTATTTTCCATCGACTCATAACACATCTATGTCTGGGGGAAGGTCCTCTTTAAGTTGTTGGCATGCTGGTCTAAGGACCTAATGAATAGATCTAGTGGTGGTAATGGTAATTGTGTTCGTAGTTTCAGTAGCAGTGATACAGACATTTTTCATCCTCAAGCAGGGTTGCTTGGAAACAAACAGGGATTTGTTTTATCAAGAAAATACCTGGAACAACCATGTCAAAGAGGTTCAGAATATCTTCTGGCGGGTGAACATAACCATCGGACATAATTGCCTGAATGCTACACCTCAAGTGTTCAGATTATAATGTAGAAACCACTAACCCACTTTGGAAATGGTCCAGAGTCATTATACTCGGACAGTCTCGATGCAGTTGCAGCCATACCAAGGACTCCCTTTGAGTGGACAGCAAGAAGACTAAGCTGTTTAGGTTCCTCATCCCTTTTTGGTATGATTTGGCATGGGAGAACAGGCAACTTGCAATTAATGAAAGACAGAGTACAGGAAGTCTTCCAGACATGACCTCACTTGCCTCATTTAAACATTCAGAGGACTGTTCTGTGATATAATAATAATTTAAAAAAGATAGAACCCTGGGGCGGTATTCTGGTAGGTGTCTTATCTCAAAATATTATCTTATCTTTAAATTGCTATTCTGAGCCCCGTAACATAAAGCTTTGCGATTAATCGCTATTTGATTTTGCGATCAATTGCAAACTTTAGTACATGATTTGCCATAGACTTGCGATTGATATCAATCGCTATCAGATTAGCTATTAATCGCAAACCTTTATGTTACGGGGCCCTGGAAGCTGTCTTATCTCGGTGTCCTAACGTTTGTCTTATCTTTTGTCTTATCTCCCCTGCGCGTCATAAAAATGCAGCGCGCAACATATTGCGCGGAAAAAGATAAGATAAATTGGTATTCTGAAAAGTGTCTTATCTTTTGTCTTATCTTTTCTAATGTATTACTTCGCATAGAGACTTAGGACACCTCCTAGCTGTCTTATCTCCACCACGGCGGCAATTTTTCTTGCATTAAACGTAATTAGGAAATAGATCATGTTTAGAAACGAATTTCTGATTATGAAATACCAATACAGACTTTCAAAAAGTTGTTTTAATTTATTTTTTCTTGAATTTCGTTTACCTGCGACTTGATGCAACAGAGTGAATTTATTTCACATGTGCTCAAAAGAAACACGTGATAATTAGGACAATTAATTTGCTAGCGCGCAGTACGCGAGGTGTTTCAGCGTATTGAAACTTTGTTGCGCAGGGGCTTCAGCTAAGGTTTGCATTGGTCAATGAGCTTGAAAGAGGAATGGAACATTGATTTCAATTGGCTGTCTGAGATAAGATAGGCGGGTCCTAAGAGAGATAAGACAGAGAAAAGAGAGTTTTCAGAATACCGATTTAAGACTGTCTTAGCACTGCCTTATCTTATGGAGATAAGACAAAAGATAAGACACCGAGATAAGACAGCTACCAGAATACCGCCCCTGGTTACATCGCCAAGTGTCTTAATGAAGGCGACTCTGACCTTGCTTTACTTCGTCTTGCCAGGTCCCTTGGATCTCCTACTGGCACTGGAAAATGATGGGGGCGCGCAGTTTGCTTAGTTATTCCACACTGATAATCAACTGATAGCTTAATTGACCCACCCCACATCGCAGTCAGAGATGTGCATGCTTTGCGGGAAAACTTGACACCTGGAATGTGTTTCATAAGAGCTGTGCGCAGGTCTACGAGCAACTATAAAACCGACTTGTTACCCTTCTTTCGGTGCGATCTAGCAAGGATCACCAGAATATCATAGATCATGCGTAGATCTACGCACAGCTTTATGAAACGCAAACCTGATGAATCTTCGTACCAGGGGTCATCAGATTGTTGTCTTTTGCCAAGATTTCCTTCCCTTTTCAGGTTGAAGTCAAGCATCCACAAGGGATGAAATGTAGGTGGCAGTACAGACTAAGTTCTGTGATATATGATCAAGCAATAAGTGGTGGTCGTTTTGTTGAGTCGTCGTGGTGAGCATAAGTTGTGACGGCCGCTTGGAAAAGCAAGGGGATAAAAATAATGAGAGTACCGGGAACTCACTGGGGTTGGTTTCACAAGTACAGGAATTGCAACAAGAGGACAACATATGACTGGCATTTGGAACAAGCTTAATGTAGTTTCCGATACCTTGCTGTAAATGAAATGGCAACTAGACTATATGACCAGAGAAGGTTCGTTCACTGTCAATGGTTCAACCTCTACTTTGATGTGACACATGTGTCAAGCTTTGCCAAAAGTAAACTTAGATTACATTGGCAGAGTATATATATTTTTTTTTTAGCAGAACTTTCTGCATTTATTGAAACAAAAAATACAAATTCATCAGAATACAAATTTAAACATACAAAATCAAACTGACAGTTTAACATAAATAATAGCATACAAGAGTAGACCAGATTAATTCATGTATTAACAAAAATATTATAAATGCAGGGGCCAGCTATCATAAGCAAAACGCTTGAAGTGGTAGCAGCCAAGAGAAAGCTACAGGAAGTAAAAAAAAGGGGATAAGTTTGTAAGGGTCTTCATAAGAAAAAATAACTACAAAAATTATATCACTTATTGATTTTTACGAGAATAAATACAGAAATAATAGATATATTACAATAAAGGGATAACGAGGGAAGTGTGGGTATTGTGTGTGCAAGTGAGTGCTCGTGCAGGTGAAAGATTTTTGTTATGACATGTACTTTGAGAGAAGATGTTTCTTTAATAAAGCTTTGAAAGAAAAAAGTGCCGCAGATTGTTTAATATTTTGAGGTAAGTTATTCCAGATATCTGGGCCATGATGTCTTATTGTTTTTTGGACTAGAATTAATTTAGGGTTTGTTAAGTGTAGGTCTGATGAATGCCGTGTGGGGTACGAGTGAATATCTCTATTGTATGAAAAGATATTTTGAAAGTGTATTGGAATATTGTTGGTAGAAAATTTATACATAAAAATAGCAGTTTGATAAATGTTAATATCGTGAATTTTCAAGGATTTAAAACGAAAAAATAAAGGATCAGTGTGAGCTAAAAACTGGGAGTGAGAACAGATACGCAATGCTTTCTTTTGAAGACGCAGAATAGCATCAATCTTAGTCTTATTACTATATCCCCATACTATGTTGCAATAGGATAAATGTGATAAAATAAATGAGTTGTAGAGCATTAGAAGTGAATTTTGAGATAGAACAAATTTCAGTTTATATAGTATGCCAATGCCCCTTGCTATCTTCATGCTAATATTACGAATATGACTACCCCATGTTACATTAGAATCGATTAATACACCTAAGAAAGTCGTTTCTTGTTTTTCCACAATTGGCATGTCGTCGATAAAAATGTCGTTACGAAATACCTCTTTGGAATTGGCGTGTTTAAAGTACATAAAATTTGTTTTCTTAATGTTAAGAGAAAGTTTGTTCGATTTAAACCAGAAAGATATTTTTGTCAGCTCCTGATTTATTTTAGTGACTAGTGTATTTAAGTTCTGATTTGAATAAAATATATTTGTATCGTCAGCATATAAAACGAATGTAAGTAGAGGTGATGCATTTACAATATCATTCATATATATTAAAAAAAGTAAAGGTCCTAAGATTGACCCTTGAGGTACTCCACATTTCACAGTACAAATTTTAGAAGATTTGGATTTGAAAGTAACATACTGGCGTCTATTATGTAAGTAGTGTTCAAACCAAGATAAAGGAACCCCTCTGACTCCATAAGTCTTCAACTTGCATATGAGTATGCGATGATCCATCGTGTCGAAAGCTTTCGATAAATCCATAAATACCCCAACCGTGTGTTCTTTTTTCGAAATTGAATCAGTAATTTTGTCATATAGTTGAAGAATCGCATAATCAGTCGAGTGGTCTTTTCTGAAGCCATATTGATTTGGAATTAATAATTTATTTTTGTTCAAAAAAGAGTATAGACGATTGTAAACAATTTTTTCAAGTATTTTTGAAATGCTTGGTAATAATGAAATTGGGCGGTAGTTTTCAACACTACTAGGGTCGTCTTTTTTATAAATTGGGATTATTTTTGCAATCTTTAGTAGATCTGGGAATATTCCTTGGGAAAGCGATAAGTTAAAGATATAAGCCAGCGGGGAAGCAAGAGAATGAATTATCTGTTTAAGAAGACTAACACTTATCCCATCATGGCCAGTAGATTTTGAAGATTTTAAATTTCGAACTATTTCTAAAACTTCATGAACGTTAGTGGGCTCAAAAAACAAAGAATTTTCGGAATGGTTATTTAGATAATGAACGAAATCATTTTCACCAGTAACAATGTTTGACGCTAAATTTGGACCAACGTTAGTAAAAAATGAATTGAAAGCGTCAGCAACGTCACTTGCTTCTTGAATGAGTTGTCCATTTTCTTTAAATTCAGTAGTTTCCACGTTTTTCTTCTTCCTACCTAAAATTTCATTTACTGTGTTCCACAGGGCTTTATTGTTGTCTTTATTATTTTCAATTTTATCAGAAAAGTACAATTTGCGAGCTGAGCGGATAACGGACGTGAGTTTATTTCGATATTTTTTGTATTTATTTATATGGTCTAATGTAGGCGATTTGATTGATATCTTATATAATCTATTGCGAGTAAATATTGATTTGATTATTGCTTGTGTAATCCATGGCTGTTTATTTTTCTTTTTGTTGGAAGTTATTCTTGTTAATGGGATATTTTTGTTATAATAATGAAGAAATTTGTTTATAAAAATTACATATGCATTATTAGCATTGGGTTCATGAAAAACATCCCGCCAATTTTCAGAAATCAAATCTATTATTAAGGACTCTATGTTACGTTTAGTCTCTTGCCGTCGTGTAATGTTTTCTTTTTCAGAGTATTTGTGGACATATTTGTTATTAAAAATTGTGAAAATCGGGAAGTGATCAGAAATATCATAATATATTATTCCATTATTAGATGTGTTAAAAGTATTAGAAAAAATATTGTCAATTATTGTATGTGATGCTTGTGCTTTCGCAATCCTCGTAGGTTTATCAATGAGAGGTTTAAAAGTGAAAGATGACAATAAATTAGTGAAGTGTTGACCAAGGGCAGTATAAGGCAAAGAAAGATCGATATTAAAGTCGCCAATGATAAACACATCCTTATTTTCACTCGATACGGTTTCAAGACATGGTTCTAAACGATCAAGAAATATATCAGCTGAACTGTTAGGTGGTCTGTACAAGACTCCTATTACCTTATTTTTTATGTTTTCAATTGTAATTTCTATAAACAGGGACTCTATTCCTTCAAGGTGGATGTCATGCCTTACTTTGTAATGGAGATTCTTGCGAATGTATAAAGCGACACCACCACCCTTGCCGTTTTTGCGATCCTTATGTTCTAAAGTATAATTGTCGATATTAAATATAGGAGGAGTCGACGAATGTAGCCATGTCTCTGTTAAGCCAATTACGGAAAAGGGAAAGGAATTTAAGAGGCTCAAAAACTCATCAAGTGTTTCAAAGTTTTTTTGCAAGCTTCGGATGTTAATATGCATTACGCTAAATTGATTTGGTCTTATTTGGCTACTAGTATCAAAAGCTGAAATAAATTCTTGTGCAGTATAATATTTACTCTTGGGAGTAAAGGCTTCATCTTCTAATTCATCAACCGAATCCATTTAAGACGATAACAAATACAATTTGAACGAATGTAATTGTGTTATGTGCGTGCATGTGCTCGTGCAGTGTGTGTGGTGTTGGCTTGGGTGAGTGTACATGTTCACTGATGTGTGGCAGTCTGATAAGCTAGCTCCGAGCTAGTGGTAATATTTGGATGTCTATTTTGGCATTAAAGTACAAAGAAGATTCAGGTATTTAGGAATGTCTAAACATAAAATTAAAGATATCTAACATTGGTCATATTAGAAGATCATAAACATTGGGATAATTGTAACATACAATGCTTGAACAATTTGATGTAGTTTCATCTAAAATACATGAATCAATTTAAAATTGCTTGCTTGTGACATAAAACATGCAAGTATGATGCAAATTTGCACTGGTATTAGATGGCATATGGCATGTATGGAGACAAAGTAAAGGCACCTGCTGTTATTCAAACACCGTTGAATGCATGAACCGGGAGACCCTTGAAGAATTTGCATATAATAAAAGAGAACGTGGTCAAACAAGTACAAATATACAAGTTACGAACCAAATTTACATAGGCATTAGTTATCATGATGGAGAAAATGTGAATGCTGTTTTTTTCCAAATGTTTTGCAATACATTACGTGGGAGACCTTGGAGATTTTGCATATAAAAGAGGCCATGGTCACAAGAATATAAATATGCAAGTACGAAGCAGATTTGCATAGACCTTTGATGACATAACAAAGAAAAAAATAAGTAAAGAATGTTTTACAAATGCCGTGCAATGCATGAATCGGGAGACCCTTGAAGAATGTGTAGAAAAAAGAGAACATTGTCAAACAAAAGGTCAATTAGAATTGCATGTTGGAAGCAATTGTGCTCGTATAGCTCCAATAGAAAGGTTTACATATGCATTTGAGGAAGGCCATGGTCAAAATAAATGTGGACGTGGCACAAACATAATATGCTTGAGTAGATTAGCTATATTGATGTGCTTTTAAACATGTTCGATGCTCGGGCAGCTTTTTATAGGCCACATCGTGAGATATTTTGTTTACGTAATACGATTTAGAGGTATTTAGGAATGTCTCGTCCAGGCATAAAGCTAACGTGCATAAATGAGTTCCATTGAAGATTCATCAATTCATAGGCACAATCTTAACAACATACAATGTTCGAATAGGTAACATACGTCATGCTAGTTTGAAATGCATGGCTGATCTAGAATTCTATGCATGATAATTATGGGGAAATGAACCTGGATATCACGGTACATTAAACACAATTAAAATGCGCAAGTTTTCAGAAAGTTAGGCGAATATTCATGAATTCGAGATGGGCGGGAATACCTATCGTCACATGAATTATTCAAGATATATGATCATGATGTGGAATTGATAGGTATTTGATGACAAAACGAACAGTGTTCATTCATAGACAAGGTTTACATACCAAAAGATAATATAAAGAAAGGTGCAAAACATCAGTATTTACATATATTTGCTCGACTAGGCCAGATAAGTATTAATGCTTTTATGTGAAATTGTTGATAATGGAACTTGCAAGTAAACGAAAACATTCATATTGGACAATAGATATTACTGATCATGAGCAAAATACGTAGTTTTTCACGTAATACGATTTAGAGGTATTTAGGAATGTCTCGTCCAGGCATAAAGCTAAAGTGCATAAATGAGTTCCTGGATATCACGGTACATTAAACACAATCAAAATACGCAAGTCTTCAGAAAGTTAGGCGAATATTCATGAATTCGAGATGGACGGGAATACCTATTGTCACATGAATTATTCAAGATATATGATCATGATGTGGAATTGATAGGTATTCGATGACAAAACGAACAGTGTTCATTCATAGACAAGGTTTACATACCAAAAGATAATATAAAGAGGTGCAAAACATCAGTATTTACATATATTTGCTCGACTAGGCCAGATAAGTCTTAATGCTTTTGTGTGAAATGATTGATAATGGAACTTGCAAGTAAACGAAAACATTCATATTGGACAATAGATATTACTGATCATGAGCAAAAATACGTAGTTTTTCACGTGATAAGATTTAGAGGTATTTAGGAATGTCTCGTTCAGGCATAAAGCTAACGTGCATAAATTGGTTCCATTGAGGATTTATCAATTCATAGGCACACTCTTGACAACATACAATGTTCGAATAGGTAACATACGTCATGCTAGTTTGAAATGCTTGGCTGATCTAGAATTCTATGCATGATAATTATGGGGAAATGAACCTGGATATCACGGTACATTAAACACAATCAAAATACGCAAGTCTTCAGAAAGTTAGGCGAATATTCATGAATTCGAGATGGGCGGAAATATCTATTGTCACATGAATTATTCAAGATATATGATCATGATGTGGAATTGATAGGTATTTGATGACAAAACGAACAGTGTTCATTCATAGACAAATATATATAAAAGGTGGAAAGCATCAATATTTACGTATATTTGCTCGACTAGGCCAGACAAGTATATGCTTTTGTGTGAAATGATTGATAATGGAACTTGCAAGTAAAACGAATACATTCATATTGGACAATAGATATTACTGATCATGAGCAAAAATGCATAGTCTTTCACAATAATTCCGTAAAACCATGCACTCATCGCATTTAAGCATTTATGTAAGCATTTGCATTAAATTATCAATGCAAACGGAAAAGTATTCAAATTTTTATGGAGCTTGCAAAATATGTCATGACATGCAATGATGAATGTTGTAGATTAATGAACTACGACTTTCATTTGACAGAAATCGTTATACAACAAAGATGTTGATACATGCACAAACATGAAAAATAAATCATGATTAATGTGATACGACTCAATGATAAAGCCTTAGTAATCATGCAGGTTTTGTACTTTCTTCAAGGAATACTTGGTTTGATTCATCGAAAAATTACAGGTTTTGGATTTGAACGAATTATCAACGGGGCTAATCACAACGGATTAACAATCACTTTACCGTAGATCAAAGGCAAAGCCTCCATTTTCATACATTGATAATAAAAAGATAAATGCAATATTTCTTACGTGGATGATCCTTTCTGATGAGTCGGATTTTGGTCCATGGCATATTTTATTTTCCTTCGTCGTTGTACTTTTTCCAATCCCTAGCGCTCTTTTCCTTGTACTGTAGTATGACCTCGGTGTCTTGAACGAGGATTTTCGTTGAAAGATTTTTTTCTTTACGCATAGTATAAGCGATATTCGATAATTTACCACGTCGAAATTTCATGCTGGGCGGTAGGTCGGTTCTAACGGAAATCCTGCTCCGTGGCTTGATGGATGCATTAGCCGATGACGCTTGACCATCTTCCTCGGCAGCGTTTTTGTTGCGTGCGTAGTAGGCCTCAAGATGAGGCTTGAATTTAAGTTTTTGGTTGTGTCTCTGCTGTAGTTGTCCTCTGTGTCATAGCAATGAGAGATCATACTGTAAATGCAAGGACTAAAATAATGCTGCTCCCACCAACGGAGGCAGTTTCGGCGATACATGATGGTCAAGAGAAGTCAAAGACAAGATGTATGGAGTTAGATACTCCAAAACTCGCACAATCAAACCACTGGGTTAGGTCAATGTCTGAACCAGGCTACCAGAAGAAGCTCCTCACTCCCATATCAGAACTCCTATCTTGGCACAAGCCATCATGTAGTCTCATATCAGCAGTCCAAGCATTGCTGAATGGGAATCTCCCAGCGATACAAACTGGGGTGAAAGAGACTTCACACATCTGGACCAAATGTTTTGGGAACAGCCTTCCCCCAAAATTAAGATAATAATTGAGATTTCGAATGACAGCTATTTTGAATTTCAAAATGGCCGTCGTTTGAAATCTAATCAGATAAAAAAAGTGCAATGCAGTTCATTACAATTTGATTCCTTGCCTCCGGAAACAAATATATAAAAAACAGGATAAATTCAATAGAAGCGTGAAACCCGCAGATAAGATGAGTGCAAACATAAATCAAATAGCGGCCATTTAGAAATCCAATATGACCGTCCAATAGTTGAAATTATGTATTGTACATTTTTACCATTTGATTTCTTGCCTCCACAAGCATATAATTTTATTTATACCCCTATTATTGAGTCAACATTTTCTTGCAGCATTACACCCACAGATTAGTACAAATGTAGATTTCTAATGGCGGCCTTTTTAAAATCTAATATGGCCTCCCATTGGTTAATGAAATGTAATGCAGATTGTTACTATTGGATCCGTGGCCTCCGAAAAACATGTATTTAGACACTAGAATGAATCAAATAGCAGCATTTCTCGAACAGATAAGTGCAAATGTAGATTTCAAATGGCGGCCATTTTGAAATCCAAAATGGCGGACATTAAGATGGAATTCCGAGTGGCCCAATATCTGAAAGTGTTTAAAACATAATATAGTACATACGTGCCAAATTTGGTGCTTGTATCACAAAGTGCAAGCCGCATCATAACACTGTTTTATTGGCAACTCAGCCCCAGGTTAAGATTATATGATTTCATATGACGGCCATTTTGAAATACGATATGGCAGTCTATTGGTTGAAAATACAATGCACGTTGTTATCGTTTGATTCATCAGCCCCCAAAACATACATTTAGATCCAAGAATTGAGTCATTGACATTATCACACCCTCAGATATATCGATTTCATATGGTGGCCATTTTGAAATCCAATATGGCGGCTAATTTGTAGAAAATACGCTATGGAGGTTGCTACCATCGGATTCCTTGCCCATAAAAACAAACATTTAGACACCAAAATCAAGTCTATAGCATTTTTGGGGCCAGAGATATTCACAAATGTAAATTTCGAATGGCGGCCATTTTGAAATCCAAAATCCACGAATCGAAGATGAGTGCAATATTGGCCCTAACGAGTGCAATATTCCCGGTATTTCATGAAATAAAGCCATCCAATATAATTATTATTATCTTTACTTACCGGTAGAAGTACCAGAAGGCTGATCTTCCATGACACATAGTTCCAATCGCTGTCTTGTAAATGCACGGTACGGTACGGTACCCTACAACAATCCAATTCACTGCAGTTCAACTGTAGTTCAATATGGTAGTTTTTGGCGTAGAATCTCCTCAAAATCGTCCTCGGTTAACGAAGCGAAACGAGACCTAGGGCCTAGGCTGCCATTTTGATCGCGAACAAAATCAAAACAAATTTCGCGCGATATCGTCGGTCAGTAACACACGTAGAGCCTATGGGATTTCCGTGAGAATGCTTCGCACACTGCAGAGAGCTCGCAACAGCTGACCATTGCTTTGCGCATGCGTGAAATTGAAGCCGTGAAACATGGCATAATCTTGCACGCAAATAAAACACGGGAGCCTATGGTGAATTTGTTCTGTCGTGCAATACGGTAAAAATTTGCATGACGGGAAATGTAGGGAATACAATACGCGAATTAAATGCACCGCTTAAAACGCTCATATTGATAATAATTCATAATATTGGAGCTAAACCGCCTAACGGTTGTACGTTAACAAAAACGAATGTTTTATTGTGATGGCAATCAAATTTCCCCATGTTTTCCCTGAATCAGTAGCACGAATAATCATGCACATACACTCAATGACATTTGGTAGCAGCGATCATAAAATGCAAGAATTAAAACATTATTTTCTATCAATGGGCACTCATTGGCACTTTTGGCAGTAAGGTTATTTGATAGGGCAATATTTGAAAATATAAATATGAAAATATAACGATCGGAAACAATCGGAACATAGTTAAAACTTAGGCGAAATAAGTCCATGTCAATTGCAGTTGTATTGCTTTAATTCGATAAGCAATGCATATTGAGGCTTGCAATTTGAGAGTGTAATTCAAAATCACTATTAACACAATAGTACCTCATTTTTACCTTTTCCTCAATTTACTGCGGAGCCTAATCTTTTACACATCTTGACATCTTACTCCAGTCGTATTTGGCGGCTTCGAACCTATAACATCAAAGGATCAATTCGTGTATTGTTCATCATGACCTTCATGACTCTGAGTTGTGACTCCATTATTTTGAAAACTCCTTGGTTTGTGTAATAAAATATTGTGATCAACAGTGTCAAATGTTTTTTTCTTCAAATCAACAAAAGCAACACCTGTTAATTCATTTTTATCCATATTAAATGACCATTGGTTTACTAATTTCATAAGAGTTATTGCGGTAGAGTGTAGGGGGCGAAAACCTGATTGGTTAGCACACTAAATGTTATTACTGTCAAGAAAATCACATAGTTGGAAATGAACAGCTTCACTGTACCCAAACAAGTACTGTCGGAAGGTGAAAATTTGACTCTTTTTTCTACGTGTTTAATTTTAATGCTCATTTGTCCATAAGGGCCCTAAAATTTTTGTTTACTTTTTATTAATAATAATGAACAATGAAAACTATTTTTTGTTAATAAATAAAATAAAAAATTCACAAAATAAACAATACCGTATGGGTTATGAAAAAACACAAAGGGCCGACCATTGAACACAAGCATGACATCTTATGAGCTTCGCTGGGTGTTTTATTGTATGTATATAACATCGTAAGTATCCTAGAACGTATATCAGATACAGACTAAAGAAATATCGTCATTATGTGCATAAAAGTAACGAAATTCAGTACCTGATTACGGTTCAAGGATCGACCTTTGTCTTTGGGCAAATAGTTTTTAAAATATTAATAGTACGTACCAAGTCCAATGTCGTTACACTCCTAGCGGGATTATTATAGAGAGCTTGAAATTCTGCATCATCTCCCAACGGGGTAAGCTCGCTATTCATAAGGACTGCTATTCATAAGGGTCAATGACTCATAAGGACCGCTTTTCATAACATGTAAAGTCCTATACCCGAAGGGTCGCTATTCATAAAGTGAAAAGAGGGTCACTATTCATAAAGGCAGAAGGACAATTATTCATAAGGATCGCTATTCATAAAAGGAAAAGAGGGTCGCTATTCATAACCACTCATAAGGGTCGCTATCCATAATAACAAATAGGGGTCGTTATTCATAAAGGTCGCTTTTCATAATGGGAGAAGAGGGTCTCTATTCATAAAGGCCATTGTTCATAAGGGTCGATATTCATAATCGCAGAAGAGGTTTGCTATTCATAATCGGGAAATAGTGTCGCTATTCATAATCATGAAATAGGGTTGCTATTCATAATCAGGAAATAGGGTCGCTATTCATGAAGGCCATTGTTGATTAGGGTCGCTATTCATAATGGGGAAATAGGTTCGCTATTCATAATGGGGAAATAGGCTCGCTATTCATAATGGGAAATAGGCTCGCTATTCATAATGGGGTAATACGGTCGCTATTCATAATGGGGTAATATGGTCGCTATTCATAATGGGGAAATAGGGTCGCTATTCATAATGGCGAAATAGGGTCGCTATTCATAATCGGTAAATAGGGTCGCTATCCATAATCGGGAAATAGGGTCGCTGGTGAGATGCCCCTCCGAATAGGGTACCCCCCATCACATAACGGGAATTTAAATAGACAAACACAAAAGAGAGAGAGAGAGAGAGAGAGAGAAAAGCCCAATAACAATCATTTTTTTACAACAATTTTCTTTCCTATTTACAACCATTTGCTTTCCCATTTTAAGCACAAAAGGTTCTTTCATAGAGTTTTCAAAAGGGGATTTGATCGTTACTGCGCATCATGCTTAAAATAATAACCCCTATGCAATTGCCTTAAATTAAGGTTATGAATTATGGACATGATTAGCCTATTAAAAATTGCGTCCCAAGTGAAATTGACTTCTAACTTAGAATCACTTCAAATGACCCAAAGTAGACATTTTCAGTTCTGAACCACAAAGTACGCTGCATTTTATTTTATAAATATAAATGTTGTTAAAATGACATGATTGGTTTCTTTTTCTGGGGGAGGGTCATTAAATCTTGCAACTTATACCGTTTTTTTATACCAAAGTCATGAAAATTAAATAATTGGAACATGTTCTCTCTCGCTTGTTAATTTTGCTCTCTTTTTTTTCTTTTTCTTTTCCTATTTTTGTGTTCCCCCTCTTGTCCACTTTTCTCCTCCTCTGTTTCTTCATTTTAGGTGAGCCTTTCTGTATTTATTAGTTAATGTTTTATATATTATGAATAGCGACCCCATTCTCTGATTATGAATAGCGACCCCCTTATTCCATTATGAATAGCGACCCACTTCTTTCATTATGAACAGCGACCCTCTTCTCTGATTATGAATAGCGACCCTCTTCTTCTATTATGAATAGCGACCCCATTCTCTGATTGTGAATAGCGACACTCTTCTTCCATTATGAATAGCGACCCTCTTCTTTCATTATGAAAAGCGACCCTCTTCTCTGATTATGAATAGCGACCCTCTTCTTCTATTATGAATAGCGACCTCATTTTCTGATTATGAATAGCGACCCTCTTCTTCTATTATGAATAACGACAACATTTTCTGATTATGAATAGCGACCCTCTTCTCTGATTATGATTAGTGACCCTTATGAATATTGATTCTTATGAATAACGACCCTTATGTCGTTTTATGAATAACGACCCTCTTCTTCAATTAGGAATAGCAACCCTTATGAATAATGACCTTTATGAATAGCGAACCTCTTTTTGTTTCATGAATAGGGACCCTTATGAATAGGGACCCTAATTTGGTATTATGAATAGCGACCCTTTTTCCGTATTATGAATAGTGACCCTTATGAGTTATTATGAATAGCGGTCCTTATGAATAGCGAGCGGACCCCCTCCAAACACCCCCCCCCCCCCCAATTTCAGAATTCAGATTTTGCAATATTCCATTCCCAAAATGATAGCAGATATCCCGAATAAGCAGGCCCATGAATCATCACCAATCGCGGAATATTTAATAAAGGACGAGTTTGTGTGTTTGTGATTCCAATGATGTTTCGAAAATATTATTTGCACTTTTTACAAAACTGCATTCGATTTTATTGTCCTCAAAAAAGTATGTTTGTTGTTCGAGTTATTTTTGCCCTCAGATTAATTAATCGCTATCAATATTTTTCTTTGAATACGTAGGTCAGTCTCCAATCTGTGTTATAACTCACACCGGTTCAGTTCATCCTAAGGTAATCGATAAGATCAGAACAGGATTACGGCTTCTAGGCATCAGTGACTTATGCATATTCGAAGTTGAAAACGTAACCCGCGAGAAACCCGTACTCGATGAAGACAACACATTGAATTTTCTCAGGATACTTGAAAGGTGTATGACCGATGCTAGTCAAAACATGATTTACGCTCACTACAATCCCGATAATTAGAATGTATAATTTGGTCGACTCAAAACATATTGTTCAGATTACAAACGACCTCATATCTAGATCAATGTGTCCCATTACTTTTAAGCTGTCATGTTTAAAATAGAAAATTATTTTACCGAATTTGATGGTATATCTTGATAGATTACTTCCACAAAACAGTTTGGTACCATTCTCATTATGATGTTTGCATGCATGACTGAGCAAGAGACGATTCATATGACGGTGTGAAATATCACTTTCGCCAAGTTGCTCCAGTTGGTGAAGATGAAAACTTGAGGGAACTTATGGCCCTTGGACAGCCAAAGGCGCGCTCAAACACTCATGCACACGCACAAAAACGCAAACACACATCCAAATACACATGTGCGCAACAAACCAAACAAAATACACCTAATCAGAAACACAAACCACACACACGCACACACAAGAACACATTAAATAAGTACCAAAATCAAAGTGGTAAGATCAAATTACCTATCTCACTACGCATTTTCTTTAAGCCAGAGAGATTCTCACCCAAACCCCACACACGCACACAAAATACACACATACCGACAATCCATGCAGTCAATCACACACAGACACACACACATCCATACTCGTATAAAAGTACACTGTGACATCTGTGGATAGGAACATGGACAGTATATATTGTTTTATAACTTTTGTACGTTTTATTGAGATCAAGCACTTAATCATTTCTCTTTTTAAACGGTTACTCCACGCGAAATAACTTGCTTTGATTATTATCGCAAAATTAGATGATCATTATACGAAAAAAAAAGGCAAAATCGGACAATGAATAAGAAAATGAATAATGCTATTTTAAAGGATGCTTAAAAATAATTCAAATACTTATATTTTTAGCACATTCGCAACTTTGGATCCCGTGACATCATATTGTGATGACGTAGGTTCGCCACTGCCCTACAATTGACTTATTATATATCAATGCTTTTTAATCCCTTGATTTTTGGTTTTATATTTAGAGAAAATCACTTTTTGTCGATGATTAATATTTGATAGATATTCAACAATCATGATCAATAAATGTATAACTTCAAAATAAGATTTATATGAAAGATGAAATGATAAATTATGGAATAAATATAATCAATAGTAGGGCAATTCCACGCTAAAGTAAGCATTTCACCTAAAATTTCAAATCCATGCTAATTAAACAAATTTGGTATCATATGAAAGCTTAAAGTCTGAATTTTAAGAACCCGAGAAAAAATAAGAAATTTAAACAAGCATAATATTGATATTAATAGCTTAATTAACATAATTAATTCTCAGAAAAATATGGAAATTGTCAATGAAATATTAGGAATGATGTGAGCAATGTTTCATATGTTTATGTCATGTATTGTGCTGTTTTAAAATTGTTTGTGATTTAAAAACCATAATAAGGGGTTATTCTTGTGACATTCATTATTTTTTATGCTCCAGTAATTTCTTTTATATAACATTGTTAATTGTCCTTCCGTTACCACAAAAACATGATTTTTTAACATTACATCACATATGGTGGCTTTGCAAACCTGAAAATTTCAATGCAAAGCAAGTTTAGGGATATCTATTAGTTGACTACCACACAGCCCCCCAAAATCTTCTTTGTTAATTAATAAGGCCAAGTAGATATGTCCTTCCGTTACCAAAGCCGACAATGGTATACTTTGTTACTTTGATTTTAACCAATCTTGGATCAGATAAGCATGTAATGATGAATTGATTAGATTTTAGACTCCGAAAGTCAAAGGTCAAAGGTCATAGAGCCAACAAACTTGTAAAAAAATCATCCAAATAGCTTATGACCACAATAACTTCAGAACCACTATATTTATTTTAACCAAGCTTGCGTCAGATATGCATAAGCATGTGAGGATGAACTGAGTAGATTTTGGATTCAGGTTGACAAAGGTCAAAGGTCACAGGGCCAGAAAACTTGTAAGAAATCTTTCAAAATAGCTTGTTACACCCATAACTTCAGAACTGCTGAACAAATTTTAACCAACCTTGGGTCCATCACGTACTTATTAGATTTTGGGGTTCAGGAGGTCAAAGGTCACAGGTTAAAAAAAACTTGTAAAAATGACCCAAAGTAGCTTATTACCATTGTAACTTCAGAACGGTCGGGCAGTATTCTACAAAACCTGGCTCAAGTAGGTATAATCATGAGAGGATAGACTTATTAGATTTTGAGTCTTGAGGGTCAAAGGTAATAGGGAAAAAGAACTTAAAAAAAACACCCAATGTATTTGTGACTTCTGATCTTCCCTACCACGGGATGACGGAGGCATTAATTTCGAGGTGGAGGTCGAGGATTCATCTTGTCTCAACTTGATACAAACTCAAAACAATAATTGTGTGTCAACTTTAACCGCCTTCAATACTTTATTAATCAATGCAGATATTTTGTTTGAGAGGTAGCAAGAGGAATTTTTGATTGGTTAGAATATTTGTGTTAATTATAAGACAGTAACAGACTATCATTTGTAGTTGAATAAAATCTATTGAGGAATATGAAACAAAGGTGAAGCAAGTATTGATTCCATTTGCATTATGTAAGACTTGAAAAACTCTATATGATTATTCTATTGTTGACTTTAATTACCATACATTTGTTAATGTTATGATTAAATACTAAATTGGAATATTAATTGTGAAATGGAATTCCAGCTCGAACTATGTGAACTGTAGGCCTAGCTGTAAAGTGTGAAGAAGAACACATAATTTTTCCCCGTATACGTGTAGCACTAGCAGAGGTATCCTAATGACCTTTCTTACTAAACACTAACAAATATCATGAATTGTGGTTAATTAAAAGGAAATGTTAATTTAATAATTTTGAACACAACTACTTGAGAATACAAGTATGAAAAAATTCAGAAACTCCAATGAAATTAAGTAAAAAATACCAATTAGCTAAAAATCATGTGTTTATTTTTGTATTCTTAGAACTCTTACTGACCTAAGATGATTTGCATATTTGAGTTACCACAGGGCAGATGTTCCCAAAAAGACTTTGGAAATTGTTCTAATGAAATACCATTTTAAGATTGGAAATGTTCTTTGAGTTATTTTTTCTTGCAGCAATAGCTACAACTTTCAATTTGGCTTTGAATGTCATTCCGTTACCATGGAATTATTCATAAATTAATGTCTTATAATGAAAGCCTGAATCAATTTTGGAATGTTAATTGCGTGGAATTCCAGCCCAAACGACACTTATTCAAATGTATACCAACAAGGTAGAATAGACTTGTTCATTTCAAAGTGTTTCAGTAAAACATTTTCTAATGTCTTTTCCCCATAGACATTACACATGCGAGCCATTTGTCCTTCCGTTACCGTCCTTCCGTTACCAAACACTACCCTACATTATGCGTTGTAATTAAATAAATTATCGACCAATTAGGAAGTGAAGTATATTCCAAGATAGCTGAAACTATAAGGATTCAGATGTATACCTTTAAATAAGAATAACTTTAGAAAATTCCTTGAATTTTTCTAGATACCAATTACCCCTAAAAGAGGTATCCATTTTGATGTCCTTTCGTTACCGACCTCATTAATATGTATATCTTAATACTAAAAAGAACATTTAACAAATAAATCAGTGGAGATCGAAGAAATTCGTTCTAGCCTTATACTATTACCAGGTTTGAAATGTTTTTCCACCACTAGTTTTCTTGCAGTTCTTGTTTGAACTTTCTTGTCCGAATGTCATTCCGTTACCGTGGAATTGCCCAATAAGAAGTTTATTGATAGGATAAATTTCTCCTTTTAAGAGAATGCAAATATTTTCAACACTACATCATTGATGTATCTAGTTCTCACGATTTGAATTATGCTATAAATTTATTGTATAGAATATTAAAATTTATATTTCAATAATTATTTTCTTTTATATCATATTGTTTTTGTACAATTCTGTTTTAATCGTTTTTCGTATCCTTTGTTCCTATTTTTTGTAATATTTTTGTCATTGTAAATAGAAAAAAAAATAACTTTCCTATAAAATTTGTTGTTTTTTGAAGTCATATATATATATATATATATATATATTGTCAGGCATTTTGGTTTGCTTATTAGGTATTACGATATGTATTTCATTACTTTGGTTTGCTGATTTTATATCATTCTATGTATTTTGGTTTGCTCGTTTATGCTCATTTTATATCATTATATGTATTTCATTATTCTGTAAATAATCATCTTGCTTGTAAAGGATGTCCTGCAAAGTAACCACAAATTATAATGACCTATAAATTGTCTTGCGAATTGGGGTCTAAATCACCTCCATGAAATCTAACTACTGAGAAGTCCACATTTGACATTGCGACAACCTTCAAGACATCAAAACGAAACTGAGGAACTACACTGCATGTAACTTTGTTCCGACCTTCAGCTGAATTAGATATATCTTTGCTCTGACTTTCAAGCGTAAGAAGCTAACTTCTCTTTTGGATGACTTTGAATTCACCTTCCCTGTTTTCCCTCCTCTCAACTCTCATACAATTTCTCTCTTTCAAATCTTGGTCACTCTTGGTCCTATTTTATCACCCGCTCCTAACCACAGCTGTTACTGCGAAGACTGTTTGGACAAGGGAGTGGCGGTTTGGAGGTTTCTTCGGTCAACAAACTCTTTCCTCACTCAAGCTCTCGCATCGTAACTGTCCTTCTCTCTTTAAAAGTCAATAAGCTAGTTCTCGCTACGACCTTCTATTCATCTTCAAGTCGAGCTCTCTCTCCCTCTCCTTCAAAGTCAGTGTATACTCTCTCCATCTGCCTCGCTCTGTCATTCTAATGACTTTCAAGTTCTCTCTGTCTTTGTTCCTTGCGGTCTTCTCTCTCGCTCTCTATTTTCTCTGTGTCCTCTAAATAAGTGACTTAATTTGTCAGATAGGGTATACAAGCCGGACCTGAATCCAAATTTTGGGAAGTCTTCGTTAGAGTTTGCTAAGAGAGTTAGTCTGTCAGTTTCTGTCTTGACGTCTGTCTTGGATTACATTAAGGATAAATAACTTTAACACAAGTTAGAGTTTCGATCTAAAGTACAACAGTCTAATTATCTTCGCAAGACATTCTCCCACTCTTTATTGTATCGTTTGCTATACTCAGATTAATATTGGAATAAACTTTAAACTATTGTCAAAGTCTCACCATTCTTCATTATTTGTACCTGTTCGGCCATCCTAGTCAACAAACTTTAATTTTATAACCACATAACCATGTATAACGGAGCTGTATTTAGGGATTTACAGAATAAGGATATTATATTCTGCACTCTATCCACAAATACAGCTGGTTCGCAAATTCCGTTACAATATATATATATATATATATATATATATATATATATATAT
>BQKZ01001890.1:42780-53304 GCA_036244855.1 Temnopleurus reevesii | reverse complement strand
TTTTGGTTGAAAGGGTGAATTTCACACCCATTTTTAATAAATTTCTGGAAATAATTACGAATCCAAAATAAGTGCTTTAGATGCACATGACAGCTCTCTATTAATATCACTAAAAAAGTAAAAATCTATGAAAACTGGATTTAACACGTTTTGGTTGCAAGCTCGTCATATATATACGTATGTGTGTATGCGTATGTGTCTGTGTTTACATGTATATGTATGCATGTGTGTGTGAGCACACATGAATGTGTGAGCGTGTTTTTGTGCAAAGGTTGCACGTTATTTTAAAAGTGGTTTTCTAGTGAGATTTTAAACCTTCAGAAAAAAATGTATCTTGTTCTTTTCAGTCATGCATGCCAACATGACAATAAAGACGGTACCAATATGTTCTTTAGAAACTAATCTATTAGGATGTACCATCAAATCTTGGATGACGATTTTATGTTTTGAACAAGACAGCTTCAAAGTCGGGGGACGGTTTTTTTTTTTTTTTACTCATTCACTGTATATCACTGGAAATCGTCCACAAATGTATATTCTATCAAAGCACTTTAAAGTCAGTCGTCACGATCAACAGGACTTCCGGTTGCGAGTGCGCACGGACGCTGTGTTGTGTATTGGCAACAACGATATTTGGACATTCCCTTGCTTACGCACCTTGCCAAGCTCAGACACTCGGAACATGTCATACGAATTTCCGATCCGTGTTGTCAGTGCGTGTAAATTTGATTCCTCCCCTCTTCAGCTTCTATTTTTCTAAAAATGTGCGAAACGCATACGAATGCGATTGATGAGATGCGAGCTAGCGAAAAATAACTTGCTTGTTCGCTATTCCAGATAAAAAATGCCGTGAGTTTTCTGTTTGCCAATCTTCGTAATCAAACTGGCAGCGGCCAGTTAGCCACGTCATGTTAGAACGTCATGTCACCCCGCCTTTAATATATTTTTGGGGATTAGTAAATATTTAGATGCACAAAGTATTAATATAAATAATATTTGTTCACGCTGTAATTTATTCTTTTTAAGGATATTAAATATGCGTAGGTTAAAAAAAGTCACGAATGCATTTAATTGAAAGGCTGGCTCGGGGACGGAAAATCTTGTTTCATTAAAACCAGAATATTCAGACGAGGAGCTAAAAAACGCTTGAAATAATTTTGACAATACATGAGAAAATTACGAATATTTCATTAATATAACTGTACAGTAATTTGTATGCAAATTGTTAAGTTTTGATCATGTGATATGACGTGTATCATGCACATCTGTACTCCTATCTTGATTATAAATCATATTTTGAAGAATCGGTTTTAACTCCTAAATGCATATCTTTTCATATACCCCTAAATTTATCATTGATAAATTCACGTGTGCCCATATATTTATCTACTGAATAAGGAAACATTTTGTATATGGGGGGGGGGGGGGGTTAAGGGGTCGTAAAAACGGAATTTTAAAGCAATAAGGTATGATAACGTGTTTGCAGAGAAGTGCATAAAATACGTTGTATCACATGCCCCAACTAGTCTGATAAATCATTATTGAGTGATGTCATTGAAATATTCATAGCATTCTTAATTATTGCCCTATTTGCCTCAAGCTTTGTTTTATATGTTTGTCTGATTGTTCAGCTTTTAATCAAAGGTAGGATGTTTTAAGCCCAGACCGAGCCTTTAATAAAGAGATTTAATTTGTTTTATTGTTTTCGGATTGTTATTGTCATCGTGTGTTCAAATTTGACCCTTTAACAAGTGTTTGAATATCCACAAAATCTCCCATTGTATTGCAGTAAAGAGCATAATTTTTCAATATATGGGCGAAATTGCAACTCTTTAGGTCATCCACAATCTGTTAAACTTTTGAAGCAAACATTCGCTGATAAAGTACCTTGGGGAATTTAGATATAATTTTTGCATTTTCAGATTTCACGTAGGCAGTAACATTTACCGCCCCTTTTCAAGATTTAAATCTTCTTTTTCTTAATTCGGTGAAAGTTCTATTTTTAACAGATTGGCAACTTTGGATCCCATGACATCAAATTGTGATGACGTAGGTTCGTCACCTCTCTACACTTGGCTCATTATATTTCATTGCTTTTTAATCCCTTGATTGTTTGTTTTATCCTTAGAGAAAATCACTTTTTGTTGATGGATAATGTTTGATAGATATTCAACAAATATGATCAAGGAAAGTTTAACTTCAAAATAAGTTTATTTTAAATAAAAGATGAAATGATAAATTATGGAATAAATATGATTTTCATGAACAATAAATAATAAGTAGATTGATTCATATGATAAATTCAACACTACTTCATTGATGTATCTAGTTCTAACGATTTGAATTATGCTATAAATGTATAAATGTATTGCACAAAATATGAAAATTTATATTTCAATATTTATTTTAGTTTATATCATATTATTTTTGTACAACTCTGTTTGTTACCGTTTTTCATATTCTATGTTCCTCTGTTTGTATTATTTTTGTCATTGTAAATAAAAAAAAAGCAGAACAAATATATTCCTTTACCATGATTTAGAACAGTAACCTTAAATTTGCTGTCGTGTAACAGTAACTATACATCACAAAATACAAAATTTCCTATCAGATATGTTGTTTATTGAAGTCATATTTATATATATATATATATATATATATATATATATATATATATATATATGACACACCCATGTTTGGGTTTTTCACGTAGGCAGTAAAATTTACCGCCCCTTTTCAAGATCCAAATCTTCTTTTTCTTCATTTGTTGAACTGTTTTACCAAATGAAATATGCTTTACCCAGTCTAATTCTCTAGTGTCACTTTAGGGCCTCCGTACTTTTTCGATATCCACAAATGACGTAAAATGAAAAAAAATGACATGATTTTATGAATTCTTAATGCGAGACCTTCAAATATGAAGGATAAACACGAGCCAGTTTGCGATTTTTCAATTACTACACACGAAGTAGAGGTTACGCATATTATCGTCTTCCTTTTAGGCATTATTTAGCCATTCAAATTAATCTAAAGAAGGAAGAAACGCAGCTGAATGTATGTATGAACTATGCTTTGTGCCAAAGTTAAAAGTAATTAAATGTGAAAAGTATATACTAGATTTCTGTTTATTCTCAAATTTTAATGGGTTATGGGACCGTGGAACGTCTTAAAAAAGAGGAGCAGATGTGGGTGGGAGGGAGGTGTACTGTGCATTTCAATAGTCTATTCGGCTATTTTGCTTGCTTGAATTTTGCTGGAAAATGGGGTTTGCAGCCACCTGGCTCCCCAAGTCATGTGGTTCATTACCCTACATGATTCGTACATGATACCTTAACCCTAAAAAGCTCAAGCCCACCCTCCCCCCTCTCGAGAACTCCCATACTATTTGGTAGAATTTGCTATAATTTGGCACAGATGTAAAACAAGTCGCACTGTAAAATTTCTTAAAGTTGACATTTTAGGGTGCAATTCAGAAAAATACATTAAAAAAGGGTGAATTTTGTCATTTATCTCAATCGTGCTATAAAAAGCAATATCATGAACAGAAAAAATGACGGCAATGTGATTTTATTCCCTTTACTATATTAGAAACATATTCCATAATTTTGTTTAGCACAATAGATTCATTTAAAGGTCAAAATATGACAATAAAGGCATTATGTCACATTTACACAATATTGATTATAGAGGGCGCCATACAGCTTTTGAAAATCTCAAGTTATTCCTTGACATTTTAATTTTCTAGGCTTCAATCTTCACAAAAATGATTTTCAGGCCTTTCTGGAAATGTTTGAGTTATTTCTATTTGTTTTAAGTACAATAAAGTATTAAACATTTCATTTAATATACAGTGTGTCTCAATAAAAACGTAACACTTTTGAAATGGTTGGCAAATTGAGCATATATAGTTTTATGAAGAAATGTTGATATGTATAGAAAGCTAAAGGATCAACCTTTCCTATGAGATGAAAAATTGGAAAAAAGAATCATGCTTCGATGAACAGTGTTCACTTAAGTTAGAGGTATGAAAATGTGCCTGCGCAGGATTTTTCCTTTCAATTTTGGAGAGGTAAGCTACTTTTAGCTTAGCTTACAATAAGGTCGATATGAGATATTCAGGATCGATGAAACAACAGGGTATTTTAAATACCGTGAATACCATTCCTTTTTCTCTGATATTTATCAATCCCGAAACATCACCGCCCATTCCCCACCCACACACACAAACGCACACACATACTTCCACTCCCATCTTATTGTACCGGGTATAACAAAAAAAGTCTTTTTAATGTTTAAAGATGTTCATGTTTCTTTTATTTTTTCTTATTTACAACTGCTTTGTACATCTTGAAATAAGGATCTGACAAAAGTAATCAGTCCATAGTCCACATGGTTATTTTTTTTCTTGCCTGAATATCACGGCTTTCAAAGTATCGATTGAGTAAGGGTACCGGTAACATTAAGTCTTTCACATTAATGATCGACGTCCACCTTTTCTCTCGATACACGATCTTGCCCATTTCAGCATGTCAGCTCTCCTGACCTGACTGTTGCTCTGTCCTGACGAATTAAGGACATCAATCTCGTGTCGGGAGGTGTGGTGTAGACCTTAATCTTGAGCCATCCCCCAAATAAGAAGTCGAGAGGCATCATATCCGGTGAACGTGGAAGCCATTCAACTTCATATGATCACTGAAGAGCTGGGTGCGGTGTTCTGCAGCAATGGCAAGGTGCCCCATCTTGCACCCACCATACAGGTCGGAACCGTCCATTCCTGCCATGGCGATACCTTGCAACTCTATCAAGGGCAGGGATAACATGTCCATCGATTATCGGGACAATTATTTTTGTCAGATCTTTCAGTTTAAGATGAACAAAGTAGTTGTAAATTAGAAGAAAATAAAAACAACATGAACATCTTACATAAAAAGATTTTTTTTATGCCTCCGCCACCGTAAGGTGGTGCCGGAGGCATTATGTTTTCGGGTTGTCCGTCCGTCCGTCCGTCCGTCCGTCCGTCCGTCCGTCCGTCCGTCCGTGTGTCCGTCCGTGCGTCCGTCCGGACCTTGTTACCGCGATAAGTTCAGAACCGCTGGACGGATTTTGACCAAACTTGGATCAAGTATGTATAACCATGTGAGGATGAACTGATTAGATTTTTGGTTCAGTGGGTCAAAGGTCAAAGGTCACAGCGCCAAAAAACTTGTAAAAAATCACCAAAAATAGGTTGTTACCGCAATAAGTTCAGAACTGCTGTACAGATTTTGACTAAACTTAGCTCAAGTATGTATAAGCATGTGAGGATGAACTGATTAGATTTTGGGTTCAGTGGGTCAAAGGTCAAAGGTCACCGAGGCAGAAAACTTGAACAAAGTCAACCGTTATAGCTCACTTATAACAGAAAAATTGATCCAATTTCTTTCAAACTTACAGTGTGTAGCTCAATTACTAGGTATAAGCATGTGAGGAAGAACTTATGAGATTTTGGGTTCGTTGGGTCAAAGGTGGCAGTGCCCAAAATTTGTAAAATGTTTTTGATTTCTGATGGCATGGAACAAGCCGTACATATCTTTCTGATTGCGTGATGGCGGAGGCATAAATTTTGACCGTGCGCGGTCGAGGATTCATCTAGTTTTTTTTTTTTACAATACGATGGGAGTGGAAGTGTGTGCGTGTGTGTGTGTTTGTGGGGGCGGTGGTTTTTCGGAATTGATAAATAACAGAGCAAACGGAATGGTATTCAATCTAATCAAAATACCCTGTTAATCCATCGATCCTAAATATCTCAGATAAATCTTTTTGTAAGCTACAAGTAACTTACTTGTCCAAAATTGGAAGGAAAATCCTGCGCAGGCACATTTTCATACATCTAAATTAAGTGAACACTGTTCATCGAAGCATGATTCTTTTTTCCAATTTTTCATATCATTAGAAAGGTCAATCCTTCGGCTTTCTATACATATCAACATTTCTTCATAACACCATATTATGCTCAATTTGCCAACCATTTCAAAAGTGTTACGTTTTTATTGAGACACACTGTATATGAAAAGAAGTTTCGGAAACCGTGTTTTCTTTTCGAGATGCACAGGACATAGCAAAATCAACTGAAATATCATACATTGTGACTAATTCCAAGCATTTTGGGCAGATTTGAAGCTGAAAAATGAAATTAATCGAAAAAATTGAGAAATATGCCTTTTGTTTTGTGATTGTCATGGCAACATGAACTACGGGATAATAATAGAAATGTCCGCAACACAATTTCAGAAAGAGTCACCAAATTTGAGCGTAATCAGACCAAAGATGTAGGAGTTGTTTACTACTATGTGGTCACGATGTGCCCCCTTGGGCTTTTTAGGGCTAAACACCAGAGCTTGAGCAAAATCAACCATGCTTCAATCGAGGGCTTAATATACATATAGCATAAATACAGATGACTGAATGTCGACTTCTCTCTCGTTACCATAATAAAAAGCACTATATATTATTTTTCCACCCCTCCCAAGATGGTAGCAATGCAGGGGGTGGGAATGTGATCACAATGCTGATGACGACATGTTGTGTGCCTTGCCTCGTTTCATTGATTGACACAGATTACTTATGTACCTGACAAAAATAGATCTTACATCGATGCATAAAATCACCTATAAGTTATCAGGAACCTGTATACAGTTAAAGATTATATATGATGTGCTTAGATAACTAATGAAAGATAGACCTGGGTATAGTTTTATGCACATCCTATCAATTATATTGCATAAATCGAGCCGAAAACACCTAATAAGTGCGATCACTTTTTAACAGAATTTGCCAGTATCGCTAATTTATTCACCAATCAGCACTACTATTGTTCATTGAATCTGGGCCTCCTAAGAATTCTATTCTACCCCGCTTTCATAATTGTACGCGCTATTCGTCATGATCGTTTCATTGTTTACTTTAAATTCTTGACAGATTATCTTGTTCTGTCATTTCTGGACTGAATAAATTAAGACGGCTCGTTTCAAGAGTGGAAATCAAATTTACAATTTAAATCACGTTTTAAGGAATTTTATTTGACGGAGTATCGTAAATGTTAATCATACCAACTCTTTCACTATCTGAACTCATCTTTCTTCAATTTTCAGACACATACGAGCTTTAATGTGTGTGTTCTTGGCGATATTTTGTATCAATGTAGGGACTATTTTCGTCATATCCAAAAGTAAAGTGTGTAAATCACTGAAATGAATCAAGACAACATGTCGTCATCAATTTTTTCCTCCCCCCGCAAAGTTATTGATCCCAGCCGTGTTTGGGAGGGAGTGGACAAAACGTTTTCACATGAATTTGTGCAATAGCGAAGTTGAATGTAATTTTCAATCATCTGTATCTGTATTCTCCGTCAACTTAGTTCTCGATTGAGGCATAATGTATATAGGCATGTGTGAATTCGGTCAAGCTGAGGACTTTAAGATAATAACATATATATGACCTTAAAGCTCAACTAAAGCTTTGGTAAAATCAAATATGTTTCTCCCCCATTTCGTCCTCAAATCCAAATATAATGAAATGTAGTATCATCAAAATATTGCAAAAAAAAAAGATTTCATGAAAAATAAATGAGTTTTGCTAAAGCTATAATCTAAAATATTCAAAAAGAATCTCTCTCTCTCAGGTACCCCTAGAATGAATCAGTATTTTCTTTCTTAATAAAGGATGTGATCTTCAAGTGCACCTAATTGGATGACATTTTCATAATTTTGTTTTTGTGTATATCCTTTTTATCTCATTCTGTTGTCAAATCTCGGATATAACCTTGAATATTCCCGATAACAAACAAGATATCGTTATTACCCAGAGAGGGCGCTGAATATGCTTCAACCGTCAAATTTAAACTTTCGAAAAAGAAAACAAAATAGTAAAAATTATGCAACTAATCGGCATGGAACACAGATATGTAAAATATGTTGTGAATTTTGACGTTTTAAGATTGCTTTTCAGGAATATTACTTTGCTACCGGGAGCGCAGAATCGGGGGTAGCGGGAAGTTACGATTGAATTGATTGAATTTGAATTGAATTTGAATTTATTTCCTTTTTCATATACATAATCAATACAAAATAACAAGTGAGAAAAATTAAAGGAGGCGAGTACCCTGAAATCACAGCTTGAGTTGGGATCGCCTTTACACAAACAAAGTGAAACAAAATGAAACAAAATTTCTCGTTAAAGGAGAATAAAGAAAATAAATTAACACATATTATTATTTGAAGAAAAACAAACAATTTCAGGATAAAACGAGATGACATGCAGCACGCGCTCTTTGGTTAAACATTTGGTCTGGGCCAGGAAAATTTTCTGTTGATTGAAATCATAAAAATCAGACAAACAGACAAAAAAGGTTTAAAGGAAATCGCACAACAAATAATAAAGCTAAGAGTATTTCTATTATAGAACCCAATAGTTGTAATCAGTGAAATTGGCAACGTTGGGTCACGTGACTATGACATATATCATGCACTTCTCTGCAAGCAGTTTATTATTCTTATTATTGTTTTGTCCATACATGCATGGGTACAGATACATTTATCGACTCAACGTTTTAAATATATAAAAAAAAAATAATTGTGGTGGATTAAAACGGATTTTTAAAAACAATAAGTTATAATAAGCTTACGGACAGGAAGTGCAAGATCCACGTCATACGCACGTCGCAAAAAGTCGCGTGTTACGTCCTACTGTTAAGTCATATTATTGAAAACAATATTCATAACTTTCTTATTTCTTGTCGGATGTACTTATTTTTTGTTTATCCGTTCCTCTGATTTTTCTGCTTTTGATCCAAGCAAGAGTTTTCTAGCCTAGACCAAGTCTTTAATGCGTCGTAACATATGTCAGTATGTAAAATGTGTTATACACACTCCCTCTTCTTTTCAAGACGTTCCTAATTAAGGAATTTATTTGCCCCGCTCCCAAGTTACCTTTTTTTCTTAATGAAAAGAAATAGGACACCCTTATATTTGCTTAATCAAGAAACATAAACTAAGCTCCCAAATAGAATGCAGCGGCTTGATCATACAATTCGAAATGTACTTCTTCTATTTATGACGTACTTTACCCTGATTTTCACGCAATATAAATGAATAGTTTCTAAGGAAATGGGGCAATATAAGGCAGCATACAAAGGAGTAGGGAATTAGCAAGTGACCCCCCCCCCCCCTCCAAAAAAAAAGGAGATAAAATCCAAACATGAGAAAGTGTGCCCCTTTTCTGAGTCAAAGTTACCTCTTTCTTAATGAAAAGAAACAGGACACACATAACAAATTTTGCTTAACCCTAAAAAGCCCAAGGGGGGGGGGGGGCACAACGTGCCCCCCCCTACCTCATAATCGTGAACCACTCCTTCATTTTTGGTCCGATTACGCTCAAATTTGGTGACTTTTTCCGAAATTTTATTGCGGACATTATGATACCATTTTTATTATTGTCCTGTATTTCATGTTGCCATGGCAACCACAAAACAAACGGCATGTTTGTCCGTTTTTCGAATAATTTCAGTTTTTCAGCTTTAAATCTGCCCAAAAAGACGTGGAAATGGTCACAATTTATGATTTTTAGTTTGCTTTTGGTCTCTATTGTGCATCTTGAACAGAAAACACGCTTTCCGACAATTTCCTTTGTTTTTTTTTGTTTTTTAGTCACTTTTTTCATGAATATTTAATAAAATATTGAAAAATACTTTTTCCAACTTAATGCAAATAAAAGTACCCCAGACACTTCCAGAAAGCCCTGAAAATCATATTAATGAAGATTGGAGCTTAAAAAGTGAAAAAATAAAGGAATAACATGAACTTTTTAAAAGCTGTCTGGCGCCCTCTATCAGCAATATTGTGATGAATATGACATGATGCAATTATTGTCATATTTTGACCTCTAAATGCATCTAATGTGTTTAATAAAGTCATGGAATGTGTTCCTAAGATATTAAAGAGGGATAATACCACATTTCAGTCATTTTCCAATCCACAATATTGATTTTAATAGACCACATATTATCAAAAGTGACAAAATTTACCCTTTTTAATGTATTTTATTGAATTGCGCCCTCAAACGGTGACCTTGAGAAATTCCGACGGTCAGAAATTGTAGATTACGAGTAACTAGATAATGCCTTACTTTTAGCTGAACAAATAAATAAAGGATAACGTCAAGAACCATTAAAAGACATGAACAAAGGACAGACAAAATATAATATCACCGTCTCACAACGATATGGACTTTCATGGATATTTTTATGATAGCGAACAATATGGACATGATTTTTTGTTGTGTTTACGTTTTAATTATGTATGTTTGTTTTAATGCTTTAAATATGGTGGAATTACTTACATGTATGTATCTAGTGAATAATGGATCTAAAACTATTCTCACATAATGTTAATGGCTTAGGGGACTATAAAATGCGAAAAAGATACTTCAATTTTTTACTTAAATCAAAGAGAGATATATTTTTATTGCAAGAAACACACTCCATGGAGA
>BQKZ01001890.1:6474-21131 GCA_036244855.1 Temnopleurus reevesii | reverse complement strand
GGCCTTGTTTTTGCTTGTCAGCTCAGCACAAATTATATAGCACGGAAATGATCGGAATTGAAATGAAAGCGAATCGAGCGAGGAAAATTTACAAATCTTTATTTGATTTTCGCCACATTTTTATATTTCTAGACAAGCTAGGTGCACTGTCCTGTCATTTTGGGGAATATGATTTCTTGGTCAAGAATCGCGATGCATTTTGCTCAACAATTTGAAAAAAGAAACACTTTCATGTATAGTAGAACCCAACATGGGAGAAATTGAGAGAGAAAGAGAACATACATGCCAAATTCTATGGGGCATATGCCTCCTCTTGTGCCCCTCCTATTTTTTGGACCAAAAGTGTAACTGTTTTTAATGTCATCAGACATACTCAATTTTACACATGAGTGATTTCACATACTGAATGCTGTCTCCTGCTCCTGTAAACATCCTGGGCGATGTTTTCATAAGGCTGTGCGTAGATCTACGCTCGACTGTACAAACGACTGGTGACCCTTTCTCGCACCAAATTATAACTCCTGGCGCTGCATGAATTGCACCGAAAAAGAATCATTTTTTTGTTCGTATAGTCATTCGTAACTCTACGCACAGCTTTATGAAACACAACCATTTTGGGCTGTGTTTCATAAAGCTGTCCGTAGAGATACGCAAGACTGAACGAACGTCTGGTGGCCATTTCTATCACTGAACGATAACTCCTGGCGCTGACTCGCACCAAAGAAAGGATCGCCAGTCGTTCGTAGATTCATGCGTATATCTACGCAGAGCTTTATGAAACACAACCCTAAAATGCGAACATTCCGGGTTGTGTTTCATAAAGCTGTCCGTAGAGATACGCACGCTCTGTGAACGACTAGTGACAGTTTCCTGCTCTCAATAGCCACGATGTCTTTGGGGTGGCTGAATACTTGTAGAATGAGCCACCAGTCACTCGTAGAGTCATGGGTAGATCTAATCACATTCTTATAAAACACAACCCTGTGAAGCGCGACCATGATGGGTTGTGTTTGATAAAGATGTTCGTAGAGATACGCACGACTTTGCGACCGACTAGTGACCATTGCTTGCACTCAATAACAGTGGTGTCGGTGTGATGGCAGAATAGAAAGAGACACCAGTTGTTCGTAGAGTCGTGTTGGCAGAATTGGAATGTGATTCCTAACATTTTATTAGTAGTGTACATGGAATGACCATTTAATAGCACATCATTAACAAGACAATGGCGTCGTGATATAGAGCTTATGACACTCGCCTTTTAACCAGACAGTGGCTGTTCGAATCCCACTAGTGGCTTTGATTTCCTTCAGCAAGAAATTTATACACGAAGCTGCACTTTACCCAGGTGTGATTGGGAATCGGTAGGAGACAGCAACGCATTATTCTGAATTCATTTTAGAGTTTGATCCAATCTTATTAGTAGAGGTATATAACACCTTTTTTATATCAATTGAATGATTTTTGTGTTTTTTATAGGTGTATATTATTCTCCAGATTTCATTTTTCTTTACTTTTTACATAAAGAAGCACAAACGTAAACATTGTAAACTGCAAAACTGCGTAGTCATTTTCCGCTCGTTTGCTATACCTCTGCTAATTTACGCGTGAATAATGAAAAACTTAAATCTAATAATTTTATCAAATTCCCTTAAATCCTCATCTTTTGTGTAGATACTTAAAGTAATACCAACGACAAAATACCAACGCATCAAAATTATTTATTTATTTATTTATTTATTTATTTATGTATCTATCTATTTATTTGTTTATTCATAAAGTCTTCTTTATTCCGGATGGTCTTTTCAGTAACTTATACTGCTCTACCAACTGATTTACGAAAATTGATTTCCTATGTATTTTCTTGATTATAATAATTTCATAATGTATTTTTTTTACTATAAAAAAGAGAACGTTTTAAGAGAATGTTTTTACATCATAAGTGCCATACTTAAAACAGATTAAAAAAAAAAGAATTACAGCCAGCCGAGAAAATATTATTAGATTTATTAAATATGATAATGTAATACATAATTTTCATCGACTTTCTGCAAACATTTTCATGATTAGATTAATGAAAATTACTGACACATTAATTTAAAAATGTGCCAACCTGTGAAATAACACGGTATAAACTATTTCCGAAAAGTTAACTGGAACGCAGACAATAGGTCCGTACACCGTGTATTCAACTGTGTGGACACAACAATGACAAGATGGTACCGAATTCAATAGCATTACAAAGGAGCATTGAAATTGCGTTCGACTTAACTTTTCGAAAATACTTTATATCATGTTAAAATACAAATTCGCTTGAATTGATCATGAAAGCGATTGGTTATTATATTGATATAAAGATTGCATAAATAGATATGTAGATTATATAAGATTAAACCAATTTTTATGTTTATATTTGTATACGTAGATCACTAAATATCAGTTAGAACTTCCCAAATTGCTTTCAAACGTCATATAATACAATTAAAACATATATACAAAACATTTTGCAGCTATTCAACTCATTATGATGCAGCCACATATATCTTACCGTAGCCAAAAATGCATATGAAAATGGAACATGCGATGTCTCCCGCCTCCCCACGGCCACCCCTCCTCTTTCTGAGCATGCATAACGCCCTGGTCCTTCTATATTTCACGTAGTTTAAATTAATTTGAGTTTTTACCAATGTATGATAGTATTATTATTACATGTATTATTAGTTTGACGTTTTCATAATATGTAGTGTCATGTAGAAACCGATAAATTCATTTCGATTCAATAAGAGTAATCTTAAATAACCCCTTAACGAGAGAAAAGTGAGGCAACTTGACCCCGCCTCACCCCCCCCCCCCAAAAAAAAATATACAAATTTCTATCTCTCTCTCTTATTTGTAAGAGAATGAAATTCCGCTTCTAATGAGCTTAACCAGCCTCTGGCAATAGTATTGAGTTACAAATGAAAAGACAGATTTTGCTGAACATGCCCACGTAAAGAATATTGGGGTCCCGAACAAAATCTGATATTATTTTAGAAAACAAAACATAAAATTCTAAAAACGATTTGTCAACCACATTTTGGTTGTAATCTTTAGCAGAGTTTACAACAAATTTACACCACTATTTAAAAATCCATTGTTAGTACAATACAAAAATACCATAATCAATGTTTAAAAATTAGTGCTCTCTACTATCGTTTACACAAAAAAAAATATTACCATACAAATCTTAATGGGCCGTTTTCTGCACTAATTTTCAAAACAAAGTTTCTTCGCATTTACCAAAAATCATAATCGTCTTCAGTTGTCAACGAACATATGAATCCAGGGCGAACACAAAAAAAATAAAGATATTTGTAAAACCCCAGTCACATTCAGCACGACTCTTTGTTAAGTTAACAGTTACCTGCCCCAACCCCTAAATAAAGAGTCGCGTTGAATCGTGTTCAGTCGGGGCTTTTATGTAACTAGGGCTAAGACCCCAGTCAGATAGAAGCCCAGAAGCAACACGATCAAGCACGACTCTTTGTTCAGTTCACAGTAAACGTCCTCAGAGCACAGAGTCGAATTGAATCGTCTTCAGTCGGGGCTTTTTTGTGACTGGGGGATTAAAAGTAAACAAACTGTAGCTGGTGCTCATCTCAACTAGACTATGGGGTGTTGTTCAAAAGTTGCAATTGATTGCAAGTTGCAGTTAATAGGAATGTGCCAATCAAAATCATTTTATCATGCGCGTCTTCTGAAATGTGCATACCGTGCGCGAATGAAAAAGGCGCGTCACAATTTGCGTTAAAATGGGGGGCAAATCAACTGCAATTTTGCAAATTGTAACGCGCATTTTCATTCGCGCACAGTATGTGCATTTAGCAAGAAACAATTAATTTGATTGGCACGTTCCATTCAGCTGCAACTTAATAATAATCATGATAATAATAATAAATAGAATTTAAACACGTCTGTTCTCTAGTCTCCTATTCAGAGGCGCGGAGGGATAAAGAGGAAAGGAAGACAATTTATTTAAAGTGGGAGGTGAAAAGATCTGTCTTAAGACCACGTTTGAACGATTCTAATGAACTAGCATTACGGATGTTATTAGGGAGCGTATTCCACAATAGTGGAGCATTGACAGCAAAAGCCTTTTCACCAGAAGAACATTTCACTCTGAGAGGAGTTAGCATCCCGCTGCCCGAGGATCGCAAATTTCTAGAAGGAACATACTCTGAGATGAGTTCACGTAAATATGAAGGAGCAAAACCATTGACAACTTTCCAAGTGAGCATGAGAATTTTGAATTTTATGCGTTCTGTAACAGGCAACCAATGAAGTTCTTTTAAAATTGGAGTAATATGTGAAAATTTTGATGTTTTACTGATAACTTGTGAACAATTGCAACTTTTGAAGAACACCCCTAGAGGGTCGGTCGGTGGAGGTCAACCGAATATTTTTTTTGTTGCTTAAACGTCCACGCTGATTGCGTCTTCGAATAGAGCGATCACGAGGATGATGGCGAAACCGAAGATAAACCCGATGTTCTGGAGCAGAAAGATGACCCCTTGTCTACGGCCCTTGTACGCGTGGAGAAGAGGAAGCTAGAAATAAAAAAGCGACAAAATGAATGGTTAGATAACATAATGACAAATCAGACGACTAATCGTGACAGAATTGGGCTGCAGAATACTACCATGTATGGTGCTGTCACATTAATTCGCCCATCATATTAATTCGTACATCATTTTCTACAAAATCGATGAAATATGACAAATCTGATATCACCTTCGTGAAGAGAGTTGCCTAAACTGGAAATTTTCTTAGCAAAAGGACCAAAAACAATGATTGCCAAAAGATCGGCAGATTTGCTTGCATTTGCAGAAAAACACAGGTCTTGCCACACTGATCTGAATCCTTCTGATTTTCGAACAATTATCATCAAATGTGTAAGTTAGCAGTCATTACATTCGATTCCTTGATCTTTCATGGTCAAACTAATGTAAATTTCTCATCTTAGATGGAAGAAGTTTTACGGTAAATCTTATGCAAAACGGGCTCTACGAATTAATATGACACAGTTTGTTGACGATGCGATCATTTCGTCAATCGAATTTTAATATCGCGATATCTCTGCGATTCTTCTGTGAATCGATTTTATTTTTAGAAATATTTGAAGCCTAAAATATGTAGTTTCATTTCCTGCCAAGATTTTAGAAAATAATTTTGTATTTTAAGAGATATATGTTGCTAAGTACCACGATCTAAAATGCTCTAGAAAAATACGAAGTAGTGTGACCCATCATACCCACATTTGAGTTAATTGACCTTGTCCCTGTACGCTGGTTTATCTGTCCCCAGGCTATGGGGATACATGTAGCTCAGATCTCTCGGCTACATAGTGTTAAGGCCCGGGCACACCAAACACGGCACGGCGTAACGCACGGTTTTTACGCAATGTCTCCACTGTGATTGGCCGATTGTTGAACATCCTTTGCGCGGAGGAGTGCATTGACCAATAACAACCAAGATAGCGCGTAAATACCGTGCCGTGCTACCGTGCCGTGCTACCGTGCCGTGTTTAATGTGCCCTGGCCTTTATGCCCCAGTCATATGGGGTCCCGGAAGCAAGATGATTCAACAAGACTCTTTAATTGTTCGGCAGTTAACCCTTAACTGGACAAAGAGTCGTGTTGAATCGGGTTGCTTCCGGGATTCTATGGTACTGGGGAATAACACTGCGTAGGTGAGAGATCTGAACTACATGCATCCCCATAGCCGGCCGGGGTTATTTTTAAGTTTCACTTGATATTTACATTCGATACAAGCTATTAGCAAGATGTAAAATAAAGAACAAAATCTTTAATACAAATACAACAGGCCCAGACTATCGACGTGGTTAAGCATAAATGCGGCGAAATCCACGCGCATGCGTACATATATCTCAATCTGATGATATTCTTCGCTCAATGACGTTTTCGGCAATTTCGACGAATCAGGGTTACGCTAAAAAAAAAATCGCTAGCCGGGGGACTGATAAACCAGCACACAGGGACATGGACGAATGTGGGTAAATGTGGGGGTACATGGCAGTTAAGGCTTCTCTGCAACTCATAAAGTGACCTTTGAATTGGTCTAATGATAATGATAATAATTATTTAGGGTACCTTTTCTGCGCCAGATTCCACACGATAAGGCTGGTTTCTAGTTTTGTGACCGCACGTTTCATAATATGCTGGGGTGCAATTTTACAATAAAAGGGCCCTTTTGCATAAAAGTTGCGTTTAAACGCAAGTCAGAAAATACGCGCTCCTGATTGGTTGAAAATGGAGTTGCGTTAAATTTTCCGACCCGCGTTTAAACGCAACTTTTCATGCAATAGGGCCAACGTCGCCGTCTCCTTACCATGCTTACAAGTCCCACGTAGAGAAAGATGCCAGCGGTCGCAGCGAAAATCCACTCGCGCGCCCCCTCCGCCTGTCCGAGCGGGATTCCGACCCAGAGACCGAGAAAACACGTGCAAGCAGAGAAGAAGTTTAGACACACAGCGGTAGATAGGCGCATCCCTTGGTTGAGCAGGACAGCTAAATCACCTGTGGTTGAGTTATTGTAAGGTGGAATTTTACATAAAATGTAGTTTTGATGTTGATTATGGAAAAATGTCAAATATTTGAACGGTGTACGTAGCTTATAAATACGATCCCTAAACTCTGATCTTGGCATAAATTTGAATTTATAAAATGTGAAAAAGAAAAATTACAGACACACACCCAACAACACACAAACGCATACACAAAAACAAAACAAAATTGTAGACATATACACACGCTAAACGACAAATTTAGCATACCCACATGCCTAAAAAAAACACACACATACACGCACTCACACTAATCTAGTTCATGATCATAAGGTATCTTACGATAACGTATACCAATTTTCGTACTGAGACTTGCGCGCTAGGATGCAAGCTTGACATTCGCATACCTAAACATGCAAACACACGCATACTTGCCTATTTCATGGTGTATCTCATCACAAAATATAGCGACGACAGTGAAACTAGCATACACATATACCTAACACACGAACACACACATTCCTATATGCTGAAGTAGTGAACAGACTTGCGAGCATTCCTAGAATGAAAATAGATCCGACTGCTTCACACATACATACCACATTTGTAGGCCCAAACCTGAAATATGCACATACCTAAACACACACAAGCACGCACATTTACCTAGCTCGTTTGATATTTCCTGACAAAGTATGCTATACTGGTGATGAGACCAGCCGAGACACCAATGCTCAAGGCTGCTCCGATGCCACCAACATACACATACATAGGCCTAAATCATGTGTACACACATCTATATACACACGCACACACATTTACCTAGCTCGTGTGATATTTCATGACAAAGTATGCTATACTGGTGATGAGACCAGCCGAAACACCAGTGATCAAGGCTGCTCCGATGCCACCAACATACACATACATAGGCCTAAACCTAACATATGAGCATACCTAAACACACACAAGTACACACAGTTACCTCGCTGATGTTGTATCTGATGTTGTGACAAGGTATAGCAATGCTGGTGCTGAGACCTGCGGAATACCAAGTGTGAATGCTTGTACAATGTCCCGAACCACACACTCACACATACATGCGCATGCGCACACACACATGTATATATATAAAAATGCACACATACACCCACACATTTATCTAGCTCACATATGGCATTTCATGGTAAAATTCAAATTAATGCTGGTGCTGAGATCTGCGAGGTCACCAAGGATCAAGGCCTCTCCGATGCCCACCATCATACACATACATAGGCCTAAATCTGATATACACATGCCTATACACACACACACACGCACATTTACCTAGCTCATGTGGTACCTCATGACAAAGTATAGCGATGTTGATGGTGAGACCTGCGGGGACACCATGGGTGAAAGCTGCTCCATGCCAACCAACAACATGCGCATACCGAGGCCAAAATCTGATATACACATACCTATACACACGCACATATTTACCTAACCCATGTGGTTTCTCATAACAAAGTATAGGGATGCTGGTGCTGAGACCTGCGGGGACACCAAGGGCGAATGCTGCTCCAATTACCAGACCAATAAAAAGACACACACACAAACATACATATCTGATATACATACACCTATACACACATATTTACCTAGCTCATGTGGTATATCATGACCAAGTATAGCAATATTGATGCTGAGACCTGCGGGGATACCAATGGTGAATGATGTTACAATGGCCAGACCTATACACAGGCACACACACGTAAGTATATACATACATACACACACAAACATACACACATACATCTACCTAGCTCATGTACTCGTGACAAAGTATAGCGATGTTGGTGCTGAGACATGCGGGACAACAAAGGTGAAGGCTGCTCCGATTCCCACCAACATAAACATACATAGGCCTTATATTCGTATGTACACATACCTATACACACATGCACGCACACACATTTACCTAGCTCATGTGGTATCCCGTGACAAAGTATAGCGATGCTTGTGCCGAGGCATGTGAGGACACCAAAAGCCGATCTCATGGTCAGACTTATACACAGACAAACACACCTAAACATACACATACACAAACCCGCACAGGCACAAACTGACACACACATATTTACCTAGNACTTTTGCATGGTGTGGTCCGCGGTTGGCGGCGATTTTAAACGCACGTAAGTATATACATACATACACACACAAACATACACACATACATCTACCTAGCTCATGTACTCGTGACAAAGTATAGCGATGTTGGTGCTGAGACATGCGGGACAACAAAGGAGAAGGCTGCTCCGATTCCCACCAACATAAATATACATAGGCCTTATATTCGTATGTACACATACCTATACACACATGCACGCACACACATTTACCTAGCTCATGTGGTATCCCGTGACAAAGTATAGCGATGCTTGTGCCGAGACATGTGAGGACATTAAAAGCCGATCTCATGGTCAGACTTATACACAGACAAACACACCTAAACATACACATACACAAACCCGCACAGGCACAAACTGACACACACATATTTACCTAGTTCATGTGGTATCTCATGACAGAGTATAGCGATACTGGTGCTGAGACCTGCGGGGACACCAAGGGTAAAGGCTGCTCCGATGGCCAGGCCATCTCCGAAATTATGCACCGAGTCTCCGAGTGTTATCATCATTGAAACAGTACCCCAACCTGTTGAGAAAATTTGAAAATATTTCAAATTATAGAATGGCATCATCAGGGTTGTGTTTCTTACAGCTGTGTGTAGATGTACTCGAATCTACGAACGTCTGGTGACCCTTTCTCATATTCAATGATAACCCCTGGCGCTGAATCGCACTGAACGAAGGGCCATCAGTCGTTCGGAGAGTCATGGGTAGATCTACGCACAGCTGTATGTAACACAAAACCAGGATGGTGAAATAGCAAGAATGATACTAAAGTTATAAAATCAAATTCAAAAGAATTACCTATGACAGTTTTGGTACACTGTCTAGGTTACGTTTTGACACCTTCATAAGAATTTCAACCCGAGGGTCGGATAATCGAATCCCATCCATGACGTTAATTTCCTTCAGCAATTAATTTATCCACTTTGTTCTGCACTCAACCCAGGTGAGGTGAATGGGTACTGGCAGGAAGAAATTCCTTAAATGCATTGAGCATCAAATGGTAGCCTTGCTAAAACTGGGTAATAATGTAACAGATCAACACTTTGTATCTACGTGAATATTATTATTATTATTGTTATCATCATCATCATCATAATTATAATATATTATTATTGTTATCATTATTATTATTATCAATTTCATTATTATTATTATCAGTATCATTATTGTTGTTGTTATTGGTGGGTTTTCGAAATTGGTGGACGATAGGAAACGAGTGCGCATCTGACATGCGCATCATTAATTGCGCATATCAGATGCCCACTCATTTCTATCGTCCACAAGCCACCGTCCACCAATTTCGAAAACCCCCATTATATTTCGGTCACAAAAGTACCTTCAAAGAAAGATTTATCTTTCTCCACGTTCTCACTTCCTCCTTCAGCATCAGCCTGGAGAAACGAAAAAATGCTAATACTTATGATTATGAAAATGGTAATTCGATACGAATAATGACTCATCATTCCGCTTCGAGCGCATAGATCAGTCCGCCTGATTACGCGCTATATAAATGCCAGTTCATTATTATTATTATTATTATTATTATTATTATTATTATTATTATTATTATTATTAGTCACGTAATACAAGGTTTTCGAAATGGTGGACGAAGGCTTGTGGATAGATGAAAACGAGTGCGCAACTGATTTGCGCATCAATCGATGCGTACATCAGTGCTCAGTGGTTTTCTTACGTCCACAAGCCACGTCAACGGATTTCGAACCCCACTAATACGGAGTTTAAGCAAAGAATTCGGTAGGGCCGATCAAGACTTTATTTCTCAAGCGCGGGAAAATCTAGCGGGCGTTCTCAACCTTGGCCTAGCGGCCCGCTAGATTTTCTCGCGCTTGAGAAATAACGTCCTGATCGGCCCTTCCATTCTCTTTGCTCCGTATTATCATCACCAGGGGCCCTGTAACATAAATATTTACAATCAAGCAAATTGGATAACGTGTACTAAAGTTTGCGATTGATCGCAAAATTAATCTTATCTCTTTTATGTAGCGCGCCCCGGGACGATATTTCACCAATTCACGAACGACTATGAGAGTGACTTGAATACCGATTGGTAGCAGTTCTTGCGTTTAATTCTCGTTAAGATTGTCAATCAATGACCACAATACCTGATGCTTGGTGAAACTTAGCCCAGGGCAGTGTTTCACCAAATCGTTCTTTAAAAAAAAACCAGTCTACCCAAAAGTAATATTTCTTCAACAAGAGCAGAACAAAAAATCAGATAAATAGAACAAAAAAAAGTTTGAGAAAATATTAGGCAACTAATGAGAAAGTTATGAATTGTCTAAATATTCAGAAAAAAGGGCAACTGATGACGCCACATGTGCACAACTGACCATTTATTATATTCACATCAATGTTGTAAAATGCTATCTTTCCTCAGAAGATATGATTTCCTCAAAACTTTTACTAAAAAAAATACCTTCATGACGATCTCCTATTTGCATATGTTTACGTTCCTGTATAACTTTCTATATATCTGTAGAAATGATGGATTTTAAGCCATAAATATAAAGAAAATTCTGGTTAGTGTGTCATCAAATTGGCAACATGTCTGTCAATTTTCACTTATTAACGCATTTTTTTTCTTCAAATCATTGAGAGTTCATAACCTGTTTATTACTTGACTGATCTCCTTGAAACTTTTTTTGTTCTGCTCTCCATTTTTTTCCATTTTTTTTTTACTCCTGATAACAGAATATATATCTGGGGGATAAGCTATTCTTTTAAGGTTTCGGATCTAAATGTGAACCCGACTAGTGATATAATTATAAACAAATAGAACACATAATTACCAGATTCTTTGTGGATGTGGATGTTTTTACATGGTTGTTGTAAGCATTGACTGAGTTGCGAGTGCTGTCCATTTGAATCGTAGCTTCTGCGCGAGTGTGGGAGAGTTTACACCACTGAAGACAGAATAAAGAATACAATAATAATAATAAGAAGAAGAAGAATGGTGGCTACTTGTATGGCGCACAGGTCCACCTTTTCGGTGCTCATGGCGCTGAAAGCTTTACACTCACTATTACCCGGCTCTAGGTGGCAGCCATTACGACGCTCCGCATTACAAGGAATTTCTTCCTGCCGTTCCCATTTTCCTCACCTGGGTTGAGTGCAGCACAATGTGGGTGAACTTCTTGCTGAAGGATATTGACGCCATAGGTGGAATTCGAACCTACAACCCTCTGGTTGAAAGGCGAGAGTCAGAACCACTACACCACGGTGCCTCCACGGCCCTATTACATAAAACGTTGCGTTCAAACGCAAGTCAGAAAATTAAACGAAAGTCATAAATATGCGCTCCCGATTGGTTGAAAATGGACTTGCGTTTGTTAAATGTATTAGAGATGCAAACCGTTCTGGAATATCCATTATGCAGGGTGAATACAAAAAGGTGTCATCTTTTGGCTTTACTTGGTTGTTGTATGCTATGACAGAGTTTACACAACTGATGAAAAACTAAAAACACGATATAAAGTATTTTTTGTAAAGTTAAGTCAAACGCAGTTTCAGTGCTCTTTTGTAATGCTATTGAATTCGGTACCGGCTTGTCATTGTTGTGTTCGCACAGTTGAATGCAAACATAGGCAAACTCAAGGCATATATCTTGTCATACTTTCACACATAATATGGAGGTTTCGATTTCATTCGTCAAAGTCACTGTCGACCGGAAGTTGTACCTCATAGTTTTGCGCGTCTGTTTATTGTTACGTGCGTAACTAGCTGTGACGTAAAGATAAGCAGCGCGTACAACTATGACGTGTTACTTCCGGTCGACGAACCCTCCGTCAGAGTTGACTTAAATCTAAAACACCATATTCTTAATTTCAAATAACAATATCAAAAGAGCTGTATTATTGAACTTGTCTTTCTATGATTTGGAATTATCAAATAAAAGCTTAAAAGGATTTTGAAATGAAGAAAGTAAAAAGTTACCTGTTGCTTCGACGAGTACCCGCACATAGGCAAGCTCCGAGCATATCATGTCATACTTTCAGATAGTTTAAGAAATATCAAAGGGGCTGCATGCATTTGAACCTATTTTTGCTATGATTTTTTTCAGTATCAAATAATGAATTTAAATGATTTTTAAACCGTGAAAGCAAAACAAAGCTTACCGGTGTCAAGCTCGAAAATCGTTCCAGAAGATAGAGGCAATATACTGCTGCTTCAACCAGCACAAGCTTCCATACATAGGCAAGCTCTGGGCTTGTCGGGCCGTGGTCTGAATGATCATGACCGTCGTGGCTGTGCAGTCCAACGGCCTGAAGAAAAATAATTATTGAATTCAATTAAGTTTCATTTCCCATTATTTAGAAAAATTATCATGCTTACATGCTTACAACAAATAGTCATGTTCACACTCAGAACCGACACGTTGAGGTTTCAGAGTACGACACAGGTCATTTATGACTGTCCCAAACAGCTTGATTACAAGCGCACGCCACGACGCCTCAGTCGGAAATAGTTTCGGAAATAGTTTATTTCGTGTTTAAAGTAGTATTGCACCCATGTGCGCGCACGTGACTGTGTTCAACCAATCATAATATTAGGATCTATACTTGCGGTACAGTAACGCACCATAGAGTGAGCATAGAGACGGCTAGCGCCATCATGGTTTGCAGAACAGCGTCATAAACGAAACGAGACATGCAGGGGATGAACATCAACCAATTATGATTTGATTTGATTTGATTTGAATCATAGATCTGGGACCTTATAACCATCATGCATCTACCTGTGGAATAAACTGTAATATTACACCCATGTGCACGTACGTGACTCCATTCAACCAATCATAGGGCCTAATACTTGGATCTTTACCCATCATGCATCTACCTGTGGTGTAATATGTAATAATACATCTCCGCTTAGCGTATACGGACAGGACCATCAACCGATCATAGCACTGGGATCTAATACCCATCATGCATCTATCTGTGGTATATAATATTATATTGCATCCCTGTGCACACACGTGACTGTATTCGACCAATCACAACCCTAGAATCTATACCCATTATGCATCTACCTGTGGTACAAGATGTAGTAATGCATCACCAGTGAGCGTAGAGACGGCTAGCGCCATCATGGTTTGCAGGACTGCATCGTAAACGAAGCCAGACATGCAGGGGATAAAGACCGCTCCGGCCACGGACAGAACACTGATGACAAGCACACAGAGGCTACCGTATCCCCAAACTGCAAAAGAGAAAATAAAAAAACAGAGAACAATAAAAAAAAAAAAAATAAAAAAAAAAAATAAATAAAAAAAAGACTTTTAATTCGTCATTAAAAGGACGAATTAGGTGGTCTGTCTTATAATACTTGATAAAAAGCCTGGTCATTCTTTAAAAGAAACGGTTAACCTTTTTTTTTTTGGCAGGTGGAGGAGAGATAGAGAGAGAGAAGACAGGGGGAAAAGGAGCAGGGATAGTGATGACAGATATGGAGAAGATATGGAGAGAGAAGAGAGAAGTGTGCGAACATCACAATCACATGCCGGTCCTGACTTCAATAACATTACAAAGGAGCATTGGACATGTTGGATTGGTGTTCGATTTAATTTTGTGGAAATATTTTATATCGTGTTAATTGAATTAATGAAACATTTCTATAGTGAAGTTCACACTCAGAGTCGAAAACTTCAGGTTTCGGAAACTACAACTACAATTAAACTTGTACGGAATCATATACGTCCAGCGTGAAGGCGAGTTTCTGCAAGCCTCCTCGCCTTCCCGTATAATAATAATATGATAATATAATATATTATTATCTATATGGGAGTTTAAAGCCGTACAATATTAAGCCATATTGTACGGCTTCAATTTTACGCTTGCGCAAAGCAGTGACCAGCCTTCTGGTATATGTAAAGATAATAATAATTATATTGGATGGCTTCATTTCAT
>BQKZ01001889.1:82008-93589 GCA_036244855.1 Temnopleurus reevesii | reverse complement strand
TTAATAGAACTTCAGCTTGAGCCAATATCAAGCAGAGATGGTTTCAAATTGGTGGTTGAGGCCACTTTTTCTTTCTACCTTTGGGAAGGCACGAATGTCAAATCTTTCAGCCAACTTACACCTTTGCGTTTTAACCTGCGTCAGCCCAGCGTTTATCAAAATTTAAAACGCTCCCCGAGCGCACAGTATTTGCTCAGGTGGACTGACGGTCGACTTGTGCTCAAGGAGCGTACGCCGAACATTAGTCCACCGTATGACCTGCTTCTTTGTGCGTCCAAAAAGGAGCGTTCTCAATTGTCAAAAATAGCTGGTCCACGCACGCTAAAAACGCACAAAGGTCTGGAGTGAGTAGGCCCTGTCATCTCGTCATCGGTTTTCCATGTTAGTATGTCCATGATACAACCCAGTAAACCAGCAGGCAAACAGCTTTTATTCCCCGTCTCACAGATCTTGCTGTGCAAATATTTTTCACTGTCGATGAATGGAGACTGATTTCGAGTTAATGGTGATTAGAGGAAAGGTATTGTTACAATCCTAATTCTATTTGCCAATTAGGAAAAATTTGGAGAAGTAGGGCAGACACTTGAAAAGAGGTCGACTTCCTGTGCCCTTTTATTTATCTCTGTAAGATATATTTATATATATATATATATATATATTTATCTCTGTAAGACATATTATGCCAATTCGTTAGTTCAACGAGGCCAAAAAGCTCATAGCCGTGTCGTAACTGGGCTCTTTCTTTATTCTTCTGTTATCTGTTTATTGCAGTTCTAGACACACATTTTCTTACGTTTATAGAAGACGTGTCAAACGTATATGAATTATAAAGTACTTTGATTGCAGAAACACACGAGGTAGACGCTTGGTTGATCATGTTGATTCTAGCACGTGTGTACGCCAAGCACAAGCCGAAGAAATTCAACCTCAGTCAATCGCCTTATCTGTGCATTTCTGCGAAAAGCCCATTTTGGGGGCCTGTATCTTAAAGAGATGTGATTAATTTTACAGTCGATTGTATCCCTTTTTGCCATACATTCTTTTCACATCTTGCCATAGACTTATGATTAATATCTATCACAAGTTTAATTGCATCTTTTATGTTCCCTGGTTACAGGCCCCTGCATTAGTAAAGGCTCAAACCAGAGAGTATTAACATAGTATGTTAATACTCTCTGGCTCAATCACACCCTTGCGTTTATATCCAACGTCTACCCAACGTTCATGAATTTTAGCATGTTAAAAGACGCTCCGGGGACACAGACATGCAGAGGAACGAACGATCATGCCGACGCTAGACGTTGAAGGCGTTCCGATCAGAGTCGATCTTCCGTTGAGCACCCTTCCTGCGTGTTTCTGCGTTAATACAAGGCTTTTGCATTCACAACGCGGACGCTATCGAGGCCGTTGGGACAATAGAAAAACGGTCATGGCCGGCTAATTCTTTTCACTTAACGGTCTCGATAACGTCCGCGTTGTGAAACATGTTAACGGAGCACCTTCCAAATTTCATGAACGCTTTGCAGACGCTGGCAATAAACTCAAAGCTGTGATTGAGTCTCTATAAAGACATTCTCATAGCTGAGATTTTAAAAATCACCCCCTTCTTCATTGTAATAGTACCATCCTTCCGATTAAAAGCTTCCATCCGTTTTGTATTGTATCGGAAGTAACACATTTGCATCCGACTGTCATCAGGTCATACTGAGTGTGAAATGAATAGCGACTAATTGATGAATCCCACCTGATAGGCTAATGTGCATCTTTATTAAGTATTAGTGGCGTCGTTACAAGCGTTTGAGGGTAATTCCCTCATTCCAAAGACAGTCAGGGGAAACTCTCGCTTTATCGAGATCTCGTTTTTTCGAGATAATACGCAGTTCAGCGATAGAGGTCGGGGCGCTACGAATTCGTGCGGGTCAGATCGCCTGTGTAAAGTGAATGGCAATTTGTTTTTCCGTCTTACATACCCATCATTAAAAAATCATTAAAAAAAATCTCAAGGTGGCGAATTTTCGTTCGCTAGTATGTTGAAGAAAAATAAATTTTCCACCTTTTATGTTACATGTAGTAAAAAAATTCGCCACCTTGAGGGATCTTTTTAATGATTTTTTAATGATGGGCATGTAAGACGCAAAAACAAATTGCCATTCACTTTACACAAGCGATCTGACCCGCACAAATTCGTAGCGCTCCGACCTCTATCGCTGAATTGCGTATTATCTCGAAAAAACGAGATCTCGATAAAGCGAGAGTTTCCCTGACTGAAAGATATTCAAGATGACAATAATCACAACAATTCATTGAGACAGAAAAATACAGTTACAATTGTATAGAAACTCATTTTTAGAGATGTTTGGAGCCATAAAGCAAGACTTTTTTTTTAATTTAGATAACATCCATGAAAACAACTTATGCTAAGGGATTACAAAAAGTATTTTCAATAAAATGCAGGGATTTGTGGTTTATCATCGATTGTTATCGTCACTATTCATATCATTATCATTATTATCATTATTGTTAAACTTTCCCATATGTCAAGTATCTCAGGCGAGAACTTCAANAAATTTTCACAGTTTGTTCATCTGATTTTCCTTCATTTACTGACAGTACATTATTGTCTGGGTGTAATTCCCCTTTAAGTACAATCCTGGATACACAGGCATTGATGCTCTCAATTATACGCAGAGTGTTACACTTTTCAGCTGCATAAACCTGTTCGTATGAAATAGCTTATTCAAATAGCTTGAAAGGGTATGAATAAGGCAATCTGTCACGCATCTAGAATGTAAACTATATGACTAAAGCTAATTGTAACTATCTTAATTACAGCTGGTGTTTGGAGAAAACTTATTGATTGCTTCTTAAAATTGATGAAAAGCTGTGAAGTAACATTGACCTTAAAGTTTTTGGTCATGACTCAATTAGAACAGTCGGCGTAAATCCAGATGGTAGATTATGATATCAATGTTTATAAGAAAAGGGCACTAATCCGAAGAAAGACAGTTGTCATGGCATACATTTTCAAACCGTCATGGCCGTTATCGTTCAGTCATCTCTTAATCTTCACAAAGAAAATCAAGCAATATGATGATTATAAATGCCACTGTATCTTGAATTTCAGAATAATGTTCCATTGTTCAAATTTTCTTCGAATCGATTGCTGTACTGGTAATCATAATGATTGCCCAGCCCACCCGAGTATGTATAGCACATAAGGATAACCTTGCTTAAACAATATGACATTTACTATTTAAACAACACAATCCATAATGTTAATGTATATTGATTATCTCATATCCAGATATATTCGCTCAAGAAGTGGAAATTAGTAAGGAATATAAAAATACATCAATCTTTTGGAGTTGTTTTTGTCCTTAACAGTCAAAAAGAAAGTTAAAGGTAAAGTTTTTATCAATGATATTCCGTAGAACAATGGCAAGACCCCTTGAAATTCTTATTACAATGATTCTACTTGGAACACGTCAGATCTTCTTTTCCTTTATGTATTAGCACCTTGGAATTTTTCGACATTTTGAAGTACTCTATACGGGTGACGAACAATAAGAGGAAGATGGTGTAATATTCAGTCATCTCCACAATTGTGGAAGTGATCAGAAATGAAATTAGACATGATAGATTCATAATAGACATGGTAGACAAAGAAACAATATTACTAATGTTCCCAGGATCATTACAAAAAAAATCATCGATTTTGATCATAGAAGTAATTCTAAATCCATGATCGGACGAAGTGGGGAGGAACTCATCTTCAAAGTTTTCGAAGGTGACTCGAAGTTAATCACGATATTCAAGAAAGAAGCAAGATTTGTATTAAGGTTGAGTGTGATAAAAAGTAGATTTGAATTTGGATTTTCCAATCCAAAATTACCATCGGAACAATTTAAGAAATGCCTGTGAATTAAAAAAATACCTGGCGAATTGCAGAGTAAGTTGACTCTAATAAAACAGGACCTGAATGCTGCAACCGGGGACCAGTTGAAAAGGCAGACCTGGGAATATATGGTCATGATCATCTTTTATCAATAGATCAGAATGCTATACATCATTTCTGTGACGAATGTTAATTTGTTCCAAAAGGTTGTTTGTCATATCCCCGGGTGAAGGTTGCTTAATTTTGAAATAAAACGAATGTAATAATAAACATGGCTACGCTAGAACAGTGAGCAGATTGTTAGAGGTTTTCATTATGTAGTCAAATCATATTCACATGCCTTTGTTAAACGTTCAATTAGAAAATTATTTGTTCACATTATAACAAACAATCGCGTTTTAATAAACGGACCGAATGCTTGTTGCTAGGTCGGACAAACTCCAATGTTTCTCCGGATTTATAGCAACCCTAATCTAATGCACGCAAATTGCAGTTGAATATTACGAAATATTGCTTTATCTATTGAAAAGTGGGGCAAGCACGACTACATTTTTAACTCCTCATGTTCATTGCTGTATTAAGGGAGGACTCTACGCCAAAAAAATCTTCCCTGTTAGTTTGAATGAAAGCGAAAAACAATGGAACAAACAGATCAAAAAAGCAATTCATTCCGTGATCATGATCGTTGAATATCAATTCAATATTATTCATCAACACATAGTGATTTGCTCATAAGATAAAAAATAGGGATTAAAGAGCAAGGATATACAATAAGCCAATTGTAGAGAAGTGACCAACCTACGTCATCACAATTTCATGTCACATGATCCAAAGTTGCCAATTTGCTAAAAAATATAACTGTTTGAATTTTTTTTTAAACATCCTTTAAAAATTCTTAACTTTCTTATTCATGGTCCGATTTAGCTCAAACATTTTTTGATATGTTCGTCTCATTTTTGCGCTTCTAATCAAAGCGTGGAGTAACTGTTTAAGGATTTGTATATCTAAAGATTTGCTTGTGGTGGACGGCAAGGTACTTTGTACAGTTGATATTCATTATCATTAATTTCATCCATTTCATTTATCTATTTCATTTCCAAAAGAGTAGGAATCAATAGAGTAAAAAAAAAACTTGCTGAGATGGTTTGGTTATGATACATGTATATAAGATTGCCTGACGTGGATTGTGGAAGGAATGAAGATTTGAAAAAGATATCGACATATAAGTTATGACCTGATGACCACGGGGTGTAAAACCTTTGATTTCCCGATCAGACGTGATGGGAAATGTACCTGAAATTAATGCCATATTAACTTTCNTTTAAATGTGCAACGTTGCACCTTATTCTTAAGTGTGTTAAATACTGATGACCAAAACATCCCACTCGAAGTTAACACCAATTCACAATATTTGCTCATTTTCCTAAGATTCTTTTTCTATTTCATTCTAAAAGTGGGCATTTCATTCATAAAATCCCACGCATATGGAAAACTTTAACCTCTTTTGTTTCATTTGGTGACGCAGTGCGATCTGTGTGCACTCGCCGGGAGCATATTCGTGAATGCACCCAAGCGTATATCATGCAGCTCATTGGGCGAGTCCATTCAGCCATATGGGGGTAACAAACCCGATGGAGGGGCACATAGTTTGCAATATTTTGCATTCGGATTGAATAGACGTGCAATATGGTCGTGCATCGTGGTCGTTTGCATGAATGCATTCTGGAAGATGCATAACTACATTTTGTTTTTTAATTTCCCATATCCTTATTTTTAAATAACACTTTCTGGAATTCCAATTATCACATAACTCTGTACAAATTCATGTTTCCTGAGTGGAAGCCACATGTCTCATCAAACTCTCGTTCAGAATTTTAACACATGGACATACCCACATTCACACTCACTCACCAACACACACTCACACACACACACACACGCACACACACACACACACACACACACACATACACACACACACACACACACACATACACACACACACACACACACACACATACAAACTTAATGCGTTTCAATGCTGGTTTTATTATTGTACCTAGAATTACTGCAAACCTTTTTACTTAAAAATTGACCTCTATAAATAACCAATGCTGCACAAACAAATATCTAAAGTAAGAACAAACAATTTATTTTTGTGTAAACAATGAGTTGCATCAGAGTTGTATGAAAAGTAACATCAAAATATCACATATAATGTACAAACCTAAGAAAATACATGTACTTCAAAATACTTAAAATACTATGCTGCATATGAAAAATAGAAACTTACAAAGAACATGTGATGTATTGAACTTCATATTTGCAAGTACAAACTGCACACATAAAATAGTAATAGCAACAACAAAAATAATTGATTCATGATACATGGACCATGAATGATTTTACAATTAAATATGAGAGATTGTCTATCATTTCGGGCGACAAAGTTTGTCATAGATTTGTGAAAAGTGAACAGCACATGATATGGCACTTGGCATAAACAACTTCTGAATAAATAGCACACACAAAATAAAAAATAGCACACACAAGACAATCTGAGTTAATGTAAAATACATAACGTACAAGGTACATAATATTGTAAGAGTGAATGTCCAAAGGTATTACAAAAATTACATAAAATTCAGCTCGGCAAGTTTGTGATAGATTTGTGAAAAGCATACAAAAGTGCAAGACCCTGCAACTTGGTTTTAAAACTTTTATATACAAATTTCATGATAAATACTGGAGAATGGGGTAAGGCAAAATTGGCACAAGTATACATTAGTTAAAATTCAGCTGACCTTGGAACAATGAAACTGATCACCGCTCGTTTCTCAGCAAGCAATGTTTTCTAACAAAACAATGAATTGAACATACAAAACAATGAATTAAACATATAAAACAAAGAGAGAAAAGGGAGATTAACCTTGAATTGCATCATTTTTGTTGGGACTATTATACTGATTGATGCAGATTTAGTACATTAAACTGCTATAAATGTATGTAATTGCCCACTACTCTTTTTAAAAATGTCTTCTAGATCCTGCAATTGGAGGAATTTAACAAAATACTGTAAGATAAAATACTTACATAAAACTACAAATGCAAATATCAACGTTCCCTAATGAATACAATTGGGTACATTTAAAAACTGATATTGTATGGAAGGACGTGACAAGGTTATCCAATACATACTGTAAATATCAAGAATAATGCTAAATTACATTCCAATCCATGAGATTAAAAACAAAATCAGACCCTATGTGTGCATAACAAGGTCAGTACCCTTTTGAAAATGATACTCCATTTTCAATAGAAAATTTTGGCAAAGACCATGATTTCACCAAGCAAAAAAAAAACCAAACAAATAAAAACACTATATATATATATATATATATATATATATATATATATATATCAATATAGTATGGCTCTGCAAAATGGCTGACATATATATATATATATATAGTTAGGTATATCATACCTACATTAACAAGCTAGGTATGATATGCATTGAACAAAATAAGTAGGCCTATATGTACAAATCATTCAAAGTCGGCTATCCTTACATGGTAATGAAAATACAGTTAGCCAAATTTAGATACACGTAGGTGGATACTGATATAGGTAATTTAGCCATTGATATAATGGAAACGTAGCTAAAGTATATCATGAAACTAAACATTCTCTGGACAGGTGGATTTGTTGTGTCCATCTTGTTTATTACACACACTACATGTAACATGCCACCTGGGAGCACGATTGCATTTCCCTTCCAGAAAGCGAAGTCTACTTTGCTTCATCATAATTTGCCTAAGAGCAGTTTTTCCAAAATTAGTGGATCGAAAATACCACTTGGTCACCATATCATTTATCTTTTCAAGGCCTTGCTGACAAAAGTATGTGGGATTTCCGTAAGATCTCATTACCTCTGGAAGATGATATGCAAGAACATGCATATAAGGGGTAACATCTTTAGCCAGGTAAATTGACTGGTATAAATGAATCCATGTCTTTGCATTACTTTGGAAAATATCAATCTCTTTGGGGCTTAGTTCAATATTCAGTTGGCACACCAACTCACGAAAACTGTTCCACAACACTTTGATATTATCAAGTTTTGGATGATCAGGAATGAGAAAATCTAAGTCAAATTTGTTCAATATCTTTCTGTGTTCAGGACCAGTAAATGATCTTGATTCAAGCTTTGAATCTTTAACAGCAAATTTCCAGTCCGTTATTCCAATGCTTTTTATGAAATTTTGGAACCTCATGAGATGTCCACATCCCTCAAGATTAAGAGACGGATTGAGGCGAACACAGTTATCACTATGTTGTAGGTAGTATGTGAGTTGGTAAACCAACTGGTCCATTATCCTTAAAAACAAGTGAAGGGTGTCAGGGATAACTCTGTTGATGGGTACGGAGAAGAATATGGGGGATCTATTACAATTGAATTTGTTTCTGCTATTTTTGGGCTTGTTAGCACACTTAACAATTTCTTCTACATTACGGGCTCCTTTGGCCGGGTCGTCCATTGACCAGTCTTTTGAGGTGTCAGCTCTTTGATCTTTTGGACATTTGCACCAGAGACAGGAGAAGATTGAGGCAAAACCGCCAATGCCTGTGACCTGATTCAAAAATTTTAAGTCTCCGCCAAGAAATTTTTCGACTTGAATAACTTTGTCAAGCACGTCAATCGTTGTAAGACTATTGAATTCCTCAATCAAATCCTTCAGAGCTACCTCAATACATTCTGCTTTCTCTGGGCATTGAACAATAGCAAGGAGATAATTACCACGCTCTGAAGCACATTGCTTATCACCTATGATTGTAAATGTTACATTGATCAGGTGTTTCTTGGTTCCTGCCCTTGTGCCATCCCCGCTTAATTTAATTTTTACTTTGTCATCCTGAATGAAATGAAAATTCTGGGTATTGTTCAAAATTGTAATCAGGCTTGCCCTAAGTGATCTAAACACACCTTCATACTCCCCTTCAAGGTTTTTTATTTCAAATGTTGAATTCAGTTCCTGTCTACGTTTTTGTATACGACAATTTCTTGGAAGAGTAGGGTAGCGTCGAGCAATCTCATGGTAACCACGGTCTGTGACAAAGTACGAATCCATAATGAAAATCATTTCATCTATATCATTTTCATCAAATGATACTTTTGTCCGAGAACCATCGATCAAATCAATTTTAACAAGATTTCCACTTTCATCCTTCAATTCAATGCTTACTACATCGTTGGTGCCTACAATATCTTTCACAGCATTGACCTTCTGCATTTTATGTCGCCAAATTTGACTTCTACTATACATCTGTTTACCTTTTGTTCTCCCCCTTTCAGTTTTTTATTTATTTTGAGCTGAAAGGCGGTCAATTTTTCGCTTGGATTCATGAATTTCGTGCTTACAAGATCTTAATTCACTTTCTGTTTCATTTAAACCCTCAGATAACTTTCTTATTTTTGCATTGGCTACTTCTAATTCTTGCTCTAGTTTTCTCTTTGTAGGGGAACCAGTTTTGTGAGGTATTTTAAGAGCGTATGATGACCCTTGTAGCTTATTAATCATTTTTTCTCTTCCACGAGAACCCTTTTGGCTCTTCCAAGCTTTCCATAAGCGGTATAATTTATTTTCAAGTGGTTTGAGGAATTTATAACTCAAGTCAACTTTGTCAAGAGCAATATGATGGCGATTTAAGATGCGGGTCATGACAGTGTTGATATTATCTGGAGTTAACTTCCCATCAATGTCCTTTATCAAGTTAAATAGAAGAATATCCCGAACATCGATTTGTACCATGTGAGGTACATGTAAATTGGGCTCATTATCATTCATTGCATGGACTGAGACTGGGGATGACACAAAGGTACAGAGAAGGATCAAAATAACTAAACTGTCGTGAATATCCATGATGAACTGGAATATCAAAATAACTGGACTGAAATTGCTTACTCCACTTACACAAATAGGTTGCACCTATATTACCTTGGGTAGCAATTTAAAAACGAAAATCCAATGTTGCTTCAGAGCGTGTTAGTTATAAATTAGACATAATCCATTGCAATGTATTTAAACAATATACATGACTAAATCTGTCAAGGCCACATCATTATTAGCAGTAGCGTATGAGAAAAATAAATTACAAATAAGACATACCCATTGCAATAACTTACACAAGATTTATGACTGAAACAGTGGAGGCCACAACATCACAAGCAAAAACAAATTTGGAAAATTTACACAGTACGGGAGCTTTATAAAAGATTATGTAAGAAAGGAAAATAACATTCACATCTAAATAAAAATCCAACAGGCCACTCGTGACTTTGTCAGTACGGAATATATGACCATACCTGGTATAAGCTAAATAAAAAGAGGATGTGGAATTATGGAATTAAAAACTGCTGGAAATCATACTTGTTTCCAATGTTCCTGGCAAATTTGAAATGGAACCTGAAGCCTCTATGAAGAAGCTTTATGGTGCCATCAGGCTGGTATTCCTCAAGGGGCCTTCTCTCACTTAACCAAAATGAAACTGTTCCAGGCACAACTGAGGAAAAATCCCCCTGTGAGTTAAAAACTCTGTAACACCATCCTTTACCTAGAAATTCATTTAAATCTGACAAGGATCGCAAGAAAAAAATAGATTTTTTACCTTTCCACCCAAGCTGAGAGAAAGAAAGAAATAGGTCCTTTGAGATGGGGATTTCAATATTGGCAACACTATCTATTTTTCTTTGCCCATGCAAGTTCTCCTTGATGCTTGTTCGCAAGTGTTCAGTGAAGAAAGATGTTTCCTGTTCACTTGTTTTGATATAGCAGTCTGGGATGTCTATAATATCACACGCATCACGCCAAGCATCATACTTCTCAGTGTTCCAAGGCTTCTCCGTGTAATGAACTTTCACCATCAATTTTCCTTCAACGAATTTTGAATCTGTAACTTCTAGATGGTACAATTTTGAAGTTGACCACGACGATTCAATGTTTTTCTCTGCCTTGGCTTTTGGTAGCTGTGCCCCACTATGAAGAAGTTCGTAATTTATCCTCTTCCCAGCACACCTTTGTGATGTCCGACATCCACCAGGGTAAGCTTCTGCCATCTAAATCACGAACCTGTTATCACAAAAAAAATAATAATAAAAATGTAGGATATATTTCTTCATCGCACATTGAAATACAGTGTCAGTAGCTATAGATCGAGTTAGGTCATTAAATGTGCAGACTATAGACCTCCCAGACCTTAGACTAGTTTTAGCCTAACTACGGAATTTAGACAAATTAAATTTAAATTAAATTTAAATTCCTATGGATTTTAGGAAAACAAGCTTGTACATACTCTTGTTAAAGATTTTAATTGTAGTAAACCAATCTATTGCATGACCAGAATTAATTTGTGGTTTTCAGACACAAACAGACCAAGAAATTCTTTCTTTTTTGTTTAATTTTATTTGTATTCAAGGAAAGAGTTTCCTCAGTTCATCTCAGTTTGGCATAAAAAAATATAGGCCTACTAGACCGGCAGCCAGCAAGGGTTAGCCTAGCTGGAAAGGTTACAAATTTTAATGTTCATTGATGCAAAGATCGTACTCTCCAATATTACGAATGGGCCGTCTGGCATGTCCTATCTGGTGGATGTGGCCATGGGAGGGGCCCAAAGTGGTCAAAAAAA
>BQKZ01001889.1:60073-72681 GCA_036244855.1 Temnopleurus reevesii | reverse complement strand
CGGCCTGATTAGGGTTAAAAGAAGCAAGGTTTGTGATAAAAAGTAGATTTGAATTTGGATTTTCCAATCCAGAATTACCATCGGAACAGTTAAAGAATGCCTGTGAAAAAAAAATATGAAGAGCACTGGCGAAATGCAGAGTAAGTTGATTCTCTTAAAACAGGACCTGAATGCTGCAACCGGGGACCAGTTGAAAAGGCAGACCTGGGAATATATGGTCATGATCAATTATGAGAAAATCAACATATTACCCATCATGTATGTGACGAATTTTAATTTGTTCTAAAAGGTTGTTTGTCATATCCCTGGGTTACGGTTGCTCAATTTTTAAATAAAATGAATGACAAATGGCGAAGTTAGAATGTTGAGCAAAATGTACCAGATAAGAAGAGCGCAAGAGAGGGTTTTCATAATGTAGTCAAATTTCATACACATGCCTTTGTTAAACGTTCAATTAGAAAATTATTTGTTCACATTATAACAAACAATCGAGTTTTAATAAACGGACCGAATACTTGTTGCTAGGTCGGACAAGGCAGGAAGGGCAAGCACGACTAAATTTTATAACCTCCATTCCTCATTTTCATTGCTCTATTAATTTATTCATTTCAATTACAACACAATTCGAATCAACACAGTAAAAAGTGACTATTGAGATGGTTTTGCTGGTGTAGACCAGAGAGTGTTAACATACTCTCTGGTGGGTGTAGAGATATGATGCATGTATATAAGATTGCCTGACGTGGACTGTGGAAGGAATGAAGATTTGAAAAGGAGATTCGATAGATAAGTTATGACCTGATGATCACGGGGTGTAAAACCTTTGATTTCCCGATCAGACGTGATGGGAAATGTACCTGAAATTAATGCCATATTAACTTTCTTGTGCAGGTTTCGATATGAACTCATCATAGAGTTTGTTGGAAAGGTAAATTGCACATGTCTCAAGGCTAACTCATACCTTTGCGTTTGTATCCTGCGTCAGGCCAGCGTTTTTGAAAAGTCGAAACACTCCCTGGGGTAAATGCCTGCGTCGGCATATAGCGTATTTGGAAATTAAAAACACTCCCTGGACGCATAGCGTACGCGGATTAGACGGTGGACTGACGTTCGACTTGTGCTCAACGAGCGTACGCCGAGCGTCAGTCCAACGTATGACCTGCGTCTTGCTGCGCCCAAGGATCGAATTTAATTTTCAAATACGCTATAGGCCGATGCAGGCTAAAACGCAAAGGTGTGAGTCGTCCTTTACAAGTATGCGGATTATAATTATGGACCGTGGACTGACGTTCGGCATAGTTTCAACGGAGCCTGGGCTGAACGTTAGTCAACCGTCTGGTCCGCTTATCTGTGCGTTCATAGAGCGTTTCAGTTTTCAAAAAAAAAATGCTGGACCGACGCCACTGGCTAAAGACGCAAAGGTATGAGCCAGCCTTTACGTTGTCCATACTGCTTTTTTGAATGAAGAAAAAATTAACGTCTGTGAGGAACGGATTATCCTCAACCAACATGACCAATGAATATGAATTTCAACCATATGAAAACTGAATATAAGTTATTGATCGGGGGGGGGGGGGTAATGATTATCATTTAGAGGATACACGTACGATAAATAATAGCACGAGAATGAATAATAGCACGGTAATGAACGATAATTAATACGGGAAGCAATATATTAACATAAATTGTATACCTTGGTGAATTTATGGGATCTAAGAAAACAGGGCAACTGGATCGTCATAACAAATCTTTTTTGATACAGAGCAGATATTTTGGAACAGAAGATAGATATTCGGAGAAGGTGAGAAACTAAAGGGATGAGTAATAAACATGATAAAACGTTAAGACAGTGTGACAAAGAGAGGCAGCTATATACATATTAGGGACTGTATACTGTTTAGAAAGAGAATGACGCGAATGGAGGTCAAAATGGCATGAGGATTAATCATAGAGCAAAATTAAAGATAGAGAAGAATGACGGAAGAATATTACGGAAATATGTATGTGGAGAAAATGTATGGGGTGATGATGGAAATAAAATGACAGAAACATATATATAAAAAATCATATTTGTTTCATCTGGGTCCTATTGCATAAAAAGTTGCGTTTAAAACGCAAGTCAGAAAATATAACGCAACTCCGTTTTCAACCAATCAGGAGCGCGTATTTGGGACTTGCGTTTAAACGCAACTTTTTACTTTCCTAGAAATGAAAGTGATAACTAAATTGAAACAAATAGGCCGTTAAAGACATTACATCAGAAAGATGCTAAAGCCTGAAGATGATGCACCTGGTGAGAGAACGATGGGGAATGAAACAATGAAGAATAGATGATGAAGATATATTGATATCTACTGGCTGGTATAGATCATCCCGGCATGCCAAGTAATTTGTGCAGTCTCATATGTTATAACAAGGAGATACCCCCTTGATTATGATAGTTGGTCAATGTTGTACCCGATGTTGTTAGCTTTATTGTGGTACAGGTTCATTATTCCGAGTGATATTGCAGTGTTATTTTAGTTGCTCTTCCATAAATTCCAATATCCCCGAGTCGCACACGACCGTAAAAGCTTGAGAGTATATATGTTTTTTTCTCAACGCAAGGGCCTTAGACGTTGCCTCAGTGCTTTGATCATCATGTTCATCTTCAATATACTTACGGTATTCCCTGTGATGCAAGTATTTGAAGAAAAATGGTATCGTTTAACATCAATAAATTCCTCTCAGAATTACTTAATGATGTAATTGAATGTTCATTTATATCAATTTGTTAACACATATCACCCATTGTATGTACATGTGTAAGTCTTTTTAACAAATCTTATACGATTGCTTCATTTTTTTCAGTTTATTATTTTTTTTATTTTTTTTTATTCAGATCATTCAAGTTTTCTTCAAAAGACAGGGTGGTCTCGTCTAAGCCACATGGCCTGCTTTTCAAGAGAGCCCTGCCAAAACATAAAGTACAAATACATAACATAACTAAGAAAAACATAATAAATTATATGAAAACAAAATTTATTATTATTTTCTTCACCAGCACCCCCCCCCCAAAAAATGAAATTCATGGCCATCAGCTGCATCCCACCCTCTTCACAGCACGACTACATTTTCTAGAACACGCCCTCTTGCGATGAGTTATTCCACCAACAAAGTTTTATGTTCGGTGGAATGCGTTTCATGCGAGCAGGAATCATTTACCGGCATCCGTCACTCACAAATCACTGCGCGGCAGCAGTAGCAATCAATTGATAAAAGATCCAGCAAGGTGTAAAAGGAAAACAGAATTATGAATCGGAGATAATTCATCATTTCTATCTCTTCACCTGTTCAATCCCCACCAACCTCATCCTCGCATACCGACTGGAACTTCTCCTCGCAACTTTGACCAATCGCGTTCCGTTTCAAGCAAACTACAGCAGACGACATTCGCAAATTAGCCTCAGTCCGGAGTCTGATCTGATGATGACACAGATGACGGTGTTGATGTCCTACTGAATACTAGATGTCTATCATAGCCCCGGCTCGTTAGGGGGCAAATCGAGATCGAAATTGACTGCTTTCATCCTGCTGGGGAGTAATTATTTTTTTATGTTTCGCCTGGCTTACGACCCACTTCGCTCCGTTGCCGAGGAAAATCGATTTACATAGCTTCGCTCCGGTTCCGATTTTGGTCTCCTTTAGGAATTCAGTCGATTATCTTTTATTGGACAGCGTTCATATTTTATTTTGGAATATCATCTTTACGGATAATAAACACACGGAAATTTTACAGATACAGGATTTGTTTCCCATTTTCTATCATCGCCGAATTTAATTCTTGTGGATCAACAACGGTTTGATTTTTTTGTGGAAAAGAATTCAATTCTTATGCAGCGATATGCTATAAACCGAGAAGCAGAACAGTGATGTTAGAGTATTAGGAGTAGTTTGTTTTATTTTCTAAGGAACATTTCAGAGAAGATTTACCGTCGCTTTGTAATAAATGTGAATATCTTATATTTCGTCTAATTATTTGTCACTGGATTTAACTCTGATTCTGGGCTCTTATTCTGCCGAACATTTTTTAACAGTTTTGTTAACGTCGCATCGTGTAAATCACAGCCAATCCCCAGCACGACTGTATGTGCTGTGGCGTTAGTCTACGTCATACTTTTGATTACTTCAACCCCAGGAATCTCTAATATCCCTGGATTGCTCTTTTTTAACCGCCCAACACCACGCAATAGCTATCGGATCGCTCTAAACTTCTGAGGAGTATCGCGGTGTCCCAATAGAGGTGGGCTGTACTATGGGCATAGCTTCGCGTTTGAGTTTAATAGCTCTGAACTGCCATTGACCATCACTATAAGGGACTGATGACTCAATATCAATATCAGTATCAAACGTTCTATCACTCACATTCCATCTTACACCACAGAAGAATGTGATGTCAGAAATCAACCTTTAGAGTAATTATCATCATCATTATATCATTCAATGACGAGTTACTGGCTCTGTGGATATCTGGGATACGTATCAAAATTCGTGTTGCCAGGCGTATAACTCATAGCAACCCCAGGTATTGGTTTTGTGTTGAACAGTGCGCCCCCGTATCAAACGCCCACCAATTAACTTATGTACCCAATAGATGCATAACCATCGACGAGACATTTAAGATAAACTTAACAAAAGATTGTTAGCAATAAACTGCTTTAATTGGTGTGAATTGGTGACTTCTTTCTGAGGAAGTGGTATAATTCGGATATTTTTGTCATTAATGTTACCTGATATTCTTTCCGAAGTAATTGTCTCTACCTTTCGGATGTGATTCACGTTACCATTTTGCAACCATCCATTTCACCACCTTCCAAAACAGATATAATCATATATTAACAACGGAACTGGTTCGCGGTATACGAATAGTGCAAATATTTTTACGTCCGTTGGCAGGTTGGTATACAAATACGTCTTTTGCATTTATCCCATAGAATCCGTACCTCACATGACACAGCAAAGCCAAAATCTGTTCATGAACAACAAAAGTTGGCCCATTTTATTCAATAAAAGCCAAACTTGATGCTGGATCGCGAAGTGTACATCGTCTACTTCTATCTTTTGTTAATGGCGAAGACTCTCAAGGTTTATGTATTTGGAGACATCATCTATCGGGGAGTATCTGCAGTACGTGGAAGAAATGTTTACCACTCTATAAGTTTTACTTGAAATGTTATGCTAGCTGCCAAGATTGTTTTGTTTACGACAATTACAAAGTTCATTCAACTTGGAAAGAGAGACTAGATGCACATAAAACTCTCGAAATTTAAAACCTGCATCTCTATTTAGTGGATATAGCAATCATCATCAAACTTTCCAGTTTTATTTCTTGTAACTTTTGGCGGGAAACTCTGCTTGACATAAATCATGGAGCTTCAGACGATAAGTGTGCTAACCAGTATTGTAGCAGTCATCTTGATGTTCAGTCCACAGACTGAGAGTGTACTACACAGTTCAGGGTGAGTGACATATCTCTTTATCAATAACTGTATGCAATTGTGTGCACTTCAAATATTTGGCAACTTTTATTCATTGTTAGAAAGTATGGTTAGGAAACCAATTTTGATCATGGATAATGTTTCTGGTACGATATTTTTCCTTGTAAATATTATTTCATATAAAAATTATATCTCCAAGATGTTTTCAATTCTAGCTATATATTGATCATTCGTATGATGCCATTCTGTATTTTCCACTTTCTTTCTGTGCACCTTGACTACTCAATCGTAATGCATTTTAGTGCATTATAAGTCACATGCATTGTCATCCTTATCATTATTACAAAAGAATTTTACTGCTTTTTTAAACCTATGTTGTTTGTATTTTTCCCTTCCTTTTGTACTTTATGTCATTATCTTATACCCGTCATTGTTATCTGTAGACTATATGGAACAAAAATTGTCTACGCCCTACAGAGACACGCTCTAAATATCAAAATGAATAAGGAATTATCATCTGTTTCTTTTGGCCGAAATCCAGATTAAAGGCAGTATCGTTGGCCTGTCTGTATTAATCTTTTACTTCAGTGTGGCTAACAAATCTACCTACGGAAGCTTGGCCTCAATATTAAGATCCGTACATGTTCTAGAAAGGTAATTAGGTCTGGAACTGAGGTAGAATTAGACCACAATACCTGACCATATCCAAACAAGCATATTTATTTGATGCCGGGATTTGCGCTTTATATACTTCACTTAAACATTAAGTCCAAACACTGGACTACCTTGGCATGCCCGTCAAGTTTACTGTTAATCTCAGGTTAAACATCATTCATGTGACCCATTCTGCTATGACACTAATGTCAGGGATGTGACATTTCCAGATGAAATATAAAAGAATGCGGAGTACCGAATAATGTGTTTGAATCATAATTGTGACCCTGCTTACTGTATATCACGTCAAAATGATCAACATACAGATATCTATATGTAGAACATAGCAACATGGAAATGTGTCTTTCTGCTGGACCCTGCTTGTTTTTCTTAAGTGAATAATATTGTCCGAGCTTCCTTTTGGGTATTCCAGGTACCAAGATGCATATATTCACATCAGACAGCGGAACTTTTGCACTGTTTGTCGACGTAAATCAACCCAACAAAAGAGGTCGAATTAATTTGTTTGCATTACATCAAAAGACCCGTAGGCTTTATAGTCAACGACAGTTACTCAAGTTCTCAGTCATATTCTCATTAGCCCCATGTACACAAAGTCTTAAAGATTCACGGTGATCGTGCGGCGAATTCATTCTTTTCCGTCGATTATTTGCACTCTTTGTTGCTGTTTTTAACCAAGCAGAAATGAGCAAAAAAAGTGTTCTTTCCCTGATGGCTTGTTATGATTATTATATAATACATTAATTTTTGTTATACAAGTACACAAGCTGATTTCATTCATGTATATTCATACCGCGTTTTGCGGGTGGTAATAATTGGATTGCGTCAGCGAGGACGATCCTCACAAAAATATGAGGAAGATGATGAATACTTAAACTGGATGGTTCGATGTTTTAGAATTGCAGAAATTTGGACTGTATACTGATTACCAGTTACCGTTTCCCGGTTACCAGGTTACCGATGAGCGGTCACCAGTGTATCCAGTATAAGCCTACACCGTTGTTACCGCAGAAGATCACTTGCAAGAATTATCGCACCAGACTGATTGGATTAGAATAAGATATATGTTATCATATATGCGTTCAAATTAGTATGTTAATATCATCTGGTTATTTCTGGAGCAAACACATTTTCCATTCGTCCTCCTGGTGACAATGTATTTTCATACAGCAGTGTGCATTTTCAAAAACTTTTCCAGAGGGTCAGGCCTGCCTTGTTGTACACACTTTATCAAAATTCATGTGGTGGAACAAAATGATAGTTCCTATGATCATGATGATATAACCAACGTGTTCTAAGAGTGTGTGAAGTAAACAAGGCACTCATTGTGAGCAGAAGTACACATAAATGCACAGGAAAGACGCTTGGCCGACACTAAAACCATCGGGGTTTCGTTCAACGTGTTGGCGCAAAGTGCATTTCTTGCAAATTACTGCACTTTGAAACAATAAAATTTACCCAAGTAACATTGGGCATACGTTGACAATTCCCTCTGTCATGTCTGTATGACTGAGCCATAAGATCTACATAAATCGATTAGGGAGAGTAGTTTCATCATCTTTCAACACTGGTCTACATCGTATCAACACCTTCTGCTCGTGGGGACAAGTGAATTGTACTTTCAGGTTAGGCGACTTGTGCCAACTTCTAACAGATTCGTATTTTTGTTGAACTTGACTATCTCACAGCCTTGGTCAAGTCTCCATACTAGAACATAATTTTCTTAATTCTGTACGGAATACCGCAACACCTAACCTCATTATCATAATCATGTGGAATCTTTGGAAATACATCGTACAATCAGGTGACAATGAAACCACGAGATGACATCTGCTGAGAGAAAAGATGAGATCGAAAAACATGAATATTTTGCGAAAATTGATGATAAAGAACGCCTGAAATAGAGGCCTTTTTATGTCATAATTCTCTTCTTTTAAAGCCATGTGTCAAGAATAGTTGACTCGGGGTCGCAACCTGAGGGATATGGCAGACATGACAGATATCGGTCTGAAATACTTTTTGGGGACCTCTTTTACCCTTTCCAAACTTATTTTCACACCGTTCTTAACCATTTTTGTACAATTTTCCCACATCTTTTATTCATTTGCTAGAATTTGGGATGTTTTTCACCGATTTCTTAGTTTGTCTCTGTTCCCATTGGCCATAGTTTTTCGCATGAAATACAGAGCATACCTTGGAGTCGCTTTTCATTTTCGATAAGGGTCATATTCAATACTAGTTTTGAAACAATATAACATGATATATCATTTCATCCATTCAAATATTTCCTTTGACTGTACAAACCACTCAATGAATCATCGAATTAAGCATATTTTTTCTCAGGGTGACTATGTAGAGAAGGATGAATTGTGTGTTTGTGATAAACAATTTTATTGCTGGAACTAAATACCCTCTGAAACAATTTATTGACGTGGTGTGTGAGTTCAATCACTACGCGCCCCCTCCTCCCATCTATTCACACAATGCATATCTACCGCCAATTGACAGGAATTTGTGGTTTTAAACCCAACTCAATATGGCTGTCACACAGAATGGCTGCAAAACATATAAATAAATGTCAGTGTCATATCTATTCAGCAGAACCAATACATCTTCTGACTTGAATAGCGTTCATATTTGTATTTCTATTATTTTCTTCTTTTGTTGAGAAGGAAACTCTTACAAGTGCCGATCCACAGTCCCTGGCTACCAAGTTTTGACAAAGCACAGCGGGGTTTATGATCCATTTATATTGTGACCATTATCAAGATTATCATATTTTGAACTATTAGAGGCAGATTGCTATTGTGTCGAATTGCAGGGGTCATGGGATATAAATTCGTGTATTATATCAAAGATTGTGGAACGGCGGGGGGGGGGGGGGGGGGACTAGCCCACCACGTTTTTTTTCACAAAGTGCGCGCGAGCCTCTGGCAGCGTGTAAAAATGGTAATCCCTCTCTCCACCCCGACAGCCCCCACTTTTTAAAACATCCCTCGGTACCTGTGGGAATGTATAACGCACGTGAACTTAATGTGACTTGAATCAAATACTGAACATGCTTTTCTTCTTCCACCTTGTCTGATCAGATGTTCGTTTCATATCGCATTTCCCGTACTATCATTTGCTCATAAAACAACGTAATCGAAACAACCAAAACTCCCTCAAGACGGGCTCGATTGTTTCGCTCCCTCTCTTACGCAATATGCATACGTCAGTGGTTGATTCACTTGGAATTTTATTTCGACAGCCGGAGATGTTGTATCAAATGTAAGTATGAAAAAAAAATTAGTCATCTCCAATTTATACAAATGTATACAAACAAGTTCATGTGTATCAGATTTTACACACACTCCTCTCCATTTCTACCAGTTACTGTTTTAGTGAATGTTTCAGTTACCATGGTTACTTGTGTCTATGCTCCCTTTTAGGTTCTAACTTGCATTTTCCAAAGAGATGCAAAGTTGTATCTGGACTTTCTTGATCTTCGGTAAGATGCTTGGCCGTGTTTCCCCAAGAATTACTCGACGAATGACTTAAAAATGATCTAAAATTGTATGCTAAACAGATACTGAATGTTTGAGCTAAAGAACTGATTGCCCGTTGATTACGTTTGTTCAAGAACCAAACTATTGTAATATATGGTGTATCATATGAATAGTGCTTTCAGGTTCATTGATATCGTAACATCCGTGTTTTTTGGAAACTGAGCTCAAATTAGGCACACATTGGTTAGCTATAGGATTCGCTTAAAACCTTTCATAAGTGCACAATTTAGCGGCACATTTCCAAGACAATTACCTAACTAGAATACCTGCTCCTAAATTTCATAAAAACAAACACGTATCCACTCAGACCTAAGATAGTGAAGCCATTCATTTTATGTCATAGATAGATGTACATTTTATTCATCTTCCTCCTTTCTCCTCCTTGAGCATGTTCAGTATGTTTCTTCCATTACCGTTATAAGTAAGCAATTTAAATTGAATTTCGTCTGTTTGCTTTATTCGCTCGCGGTAATCAGTGACTTCGTTAAATTTTTGTGGGTTTCTCCAGAGTGCTTTAAGAAAATAAGGCTTCGTTCAGACAATGATATATGTCTCAATTACTTAATGGGAGGTCTTAATCCTAATATCTTTTCAAATCATGCAATATACACCTGCATGGCTGAAACTGTATTGATTTTCACCAAAACATATTTGTTATTGCATTCTATAGACTGCATCTCTATTGATCTGGCGTAGCTGCATTTTGTGTCTAGATTCAATTTAAAGATTAGGTCAATTATCTATTTTCACGCTTTTATGAAAGTTAGTTTCGATGTAGTTTAATCATTTTAATTCCCATATCAGTTTATGGTGAAACCTAATAATTGTTATTTAAGTCCGATTTGACCATTCGTATTTTGCCCCTATCGCGCACGTCTCAACAATGCGAAAATTGCTTTTTACAACGTATCACTAACAAAAATTCTCATGCGCTCAAACAACGAAATTCCAGATTGAAATGGGAAATAACTCACGATGGATATTTTGGAAGAAGAAACCTCTTTATTTGACCATTTTTCCATTTTAGCATAAAGAAGTTGGTGTCCTTGTCGAAAAATCAGGCTAGAATAGAGTCGCACTGGTGAGTACAGGCGGTGTTAAGAAGACCAACTCGAACATCCAAATCGAAAGATCGGGATGGATAATAATGAGGGGTGTATGGACAATGATGGGGGAAACGGTGTACCAGGGAACGTTCTGCTTATACCAATTTATTTGTAATTGCCCTAAATCGTTTAATGTTCGAAGTGGAACATCTCCGAACAACATATTAACTGTATTATTGACCCATTTGATGTACCCGTTGGGTTCCCCTGATCAGCTGATCTGTTGATGTGTATCTGTATTTAGGCCATGGAGAAAATCTCCCTGTTTAGTTCTGCTCTAGACACATACAAGCATACGTGCTTGCACACACATAGACACACATATACCGTATAAGTTGGTCTTTCGAAACAGTAAATTCACACAAAAATACTTTCACTAAGGGAGATTAAACTTCACAGGTAATGTAAACTCTGAATTTTCTGATCATGCTAACTGTCGACCTTATTTTAAGTCCAACGACAATTGGAACACCGAACATCGGTTGATGCGGTCTCTAAACCCCTGTCATCCCTATGCGAATGGAGGCAGATGAAGGCTGACGAATTGGAAAACAAATACGGAAGCTCATACGTGCAATTTAAAGACGAATCGTACAAGCTCGTCTTTCTCGTTCTAGAGGAGGCGCTTTGGCGGGTTCAACAATTCGCCTTTCTGCTGCACGTATAAGCCTCCGTATTTTTCCCAAATCGCCAGCCTTCTTTTCCCCTCAATTCGCTTAGGTGTGAGGGGCTGTAAGATCTAGGCTTCTGAATGAGAACTCTTCGCCTCGAAAATGAACAGATGGAAGAGGTGTAAATTGATTGAGGGGTTTGGAGACGGCACAGAAATCTATCTATTAATGGGATAACAGTTGTCTTTATCACTTACAATTGGGTATAAGTTATCTTATTTGTAGCTGTCGTCCGTTTAAATCAGCTGAATGATCTGATGACACTGAACACAGTAGAAAGTAATATAGGCTTACCACATCTCTTCTTACAGACTGACTCACATAAATTCATAACATTTTGTATTTTTTTGTATTTCGATGATCTTCTTTTGTTATCACGACCTAAATATGATTTCCCGTCCAGACAACGTGCATACACGAAGAATTTTGGACATTTCAGTGTAATTAGGGGGCCTATACTCAAACAGTAATTCCATATGAAACATAATTTCATATTATGAACATTTACAGCGTTAGCATTCCAATCAAATGAAGCGATTTGCAACGTTCCTTGAATTGAATTTAATGTATTTTACATTCATCATAGCTATTATGAAATTGTTAGTTTGGGGTACAATTTTTGGCAGGGCAGGTACGCATGCGCTCCAACAGGAACATACAATATGTAGAGCAACATGTTATAAAGGAATTTAGGTAAAATGTGACAATATGATTTAAATCTATAAGTATTATGGTTGAAATGTGCAATAAGTAACACTTTCAATCATTTTCCACCTCTTAAACATCCCCTGGAAGTGGTCCTGAACATCATAGAAGATATTTTCCAAGTTTCTACAAGCAGGGCTCGACTGGGGTGATATCAAAGTATTGTAATGGTGTACACCAGCCGCAGCCCCAGACAAACAGACAATTAGACAATTATGCAAACATACAATTACCCAATTACACCGTTATACCATTAAAGGGGTAAGAACCGATGGCTCCATATTGAAGGACCACTTGTAGAGGCCAAACATTCTTGATTCGCTTAAAATTATTTGCACATACCATCTCATCAATGAGCTATTAGATCGTTTATTCCCTTCGGTTATTCTGACTTTGTATTTATTCAAGGATGGTCTCTTTTCTATT